>CM042181.1:40355466-40362966 GCA_023376005.1 Doryteuthis pealeii | reverse complement strand
GTTTCAAAGTAGCTTGTTAGCCACTTATCATCAAGACAATGCTTGATAAGTGGCTAACAAGCTGCTTTGAAACCAATGGTAACAATACCACCTTAATGTACTGTACTCTATAACAAATACACACACACACACATATATATATATATAAAATAGATTACAGGATATATACCTTTAGAATATAAATTTATTTCGACAGTCTCTTTAGTTCTATTTTTGTTGCTTTTGGTTTTAAAACTTTACCGTTGGTCTTACTGGTGTGATTTTCCCGTTACTTTATTCATTCATTTTTTTCAAAATTCCGCGTTTGTTAGATACGCCAGTTCATGGACACGCGCACATTTGTAATGTCTATAAACTTTATGGTCTGTGTGTGTTGATTATGCTGTGAAGCCGTAATTTTCGAAATTTGATTTTTTTTACTTGTGAATATGTATGTTTTAATTTTCTGTATTTTATGTTTCTATTGTCAGGGTTTTATATATATATATATATATATAGGCACATATTCTAAAGGTATATATCCTTTGGTTTATTATTTATTTTTACATACATACATACATAAAATAATATCAGTAGAGGAAAAATGTTAAGGGTCTACCACGGTTTCAATCCAAATGATTTCATCAGGACCCTACCCTACGCTTAACTAAGTTCATTGACCGAGTTAAGCGTAGGGTAGGGTCCTGATGAAATCATTTGGATTGAAACCATGGTGGACCCTTAACATTTTTTCTCAACAAATATTTTATTACAGCTCTATGTTTTTAATATATTGAGCACTTTTGGATTATTTACTGATGCCACTGCAATGGAAAAGTTAAAGCAGCAATTGGATACTACATTATATATATATATATATATATATATATATATATATATATATATATATATATATGTGTGTGTGTGTGTGTGTGTATATTAGTTGGAAAGAAAAGGAGCAGTAAGATATCTCTGACGATAGATAACAAGGCAAGGCAGAGAAAATTCCACGGTCAGGAGGCGGCAAAGAAAATATTGGGGCTGGGGCTGGGTGAAAATAATGTCTGATACAATGGGGTTGGAACCAGGAAGATTTTCAGAGGTTGCTGAAGAGCAGGAATTAAAATCTAGCCCACTTGGAAATAAAAATTCCATGAAGCAGGTAAGAAAGAAAATTAAAGGAAAATAAAAAAAATAAAAAAAATGTTGTGAAGATTAGGGTGGGACAATAAAAAAAACTCTGGCAGTAAATTCATATGGCAGGTGTAGGGGAGGGAGGAAAGGGAAAACAAAGCGTATAAAGAACGAAATATATAAAATATTCTTGAAAATGGGGGGTGGGGTTAGAAATAGTAGGGGGTTGATGTCTTAGGAGATGAAAAAAGAACTAAAAAAAAAAAAATCTATAAAGAATGGAAATATATAAAATATTTACAAATGAGGGGGTGCAAACGGGGTGCTGAGTCGATGAGAGGAGAAGGGGAGGGAGTAAAAAAAAAAGAAAAAAAAAAGAAAAGCAAAATATTAACAGGAAAAAAATATCGATTTTTAAAATAAAAATTTAAAAAAAAAAAAAAAAAAAAAAAATATTTCCTTAGCAAAGATAATCTTTCAGTTTGTGTCAAATTTTTTTTTCTTTTTCTCATTTTTTTTTTTTTTTAAATGTTAACTAGTCGGGTTTTATTGTTCTGTTTAGGCTGGTTTTGCTTTATTTTCATTTTCTACGCCTTTCATTTTTTTTTTCTTATTAAAAAGATTTTTTCTTTCTTTTTTTTTTCATTAATATGATTGGTTTATCAAACCCGAGGCAAAAAAAAAAAAAAAAAAAAAAAAAAAAAAGACGTTTATTTTTCGCCCATATCGTTTGCTCGGGTTTAATTGTCCTTTATAGGCTTGTTTCTCTTTTTTTCTCTTCTACGTCTTTCTTTTTCTTTTTCTTTTTTTCATTAAAAAGATTTTTTTCTTTCATTTTTCTGATTGGTTGCATCAAACCCAAGGCAAAAAAAATAAAAAAATAAAAGACGTTTTTTTTTTCTGCCCGTGTCGTTTGGTTTTGTTAAAAGGGGGTGGGGGGTGAAATCTGTCATTTCGAAATCCCTGCCAGTCCATCAGTCCCAAATGGCTGGAACATTTTCACAGACAGACAAAAATGATATGAATTAAATTTACTTCCTTCAAAGGTCATCATCTCTCTTCAACTTTTATTGCTTGATCGTTAATTCCATGTCTAGTTTTATTTTGCCTAATGTTTTCTTCACTCGCAGAGCAGTGAGACGAGCCGCAGGTTGGTGGAGCCAACACTCACTCATTACCTTGGCCATTTTACTCAAATACTGAAAAAGAAAAAAAAAAGGAAAAGATTATTTATGGAGAAAAAATCAAAAAGAAAGTAGTCAAAAGTTTTGCAATACACTAGTGCCCTATATATATATATATATATATATATATATATATATATATTGTGTGATGGTCACTATTTCAGCTTTTGCTGAAATGGCGTACCAAAGGCAGTATTATCGGTAGAGTGCTCAATATAAAATAGAGCTGTTATATAATATAATAAATAAATATATAAAGGTTTTACATATCTATTTATTTTGGTGACAAAGGAACATTCACGACCATTTTGGTTTCATGCGATAGCAATCGGCAGGTGAAGATGTTATAAATGCCATAACATCTTCACCTGACGATTGCTATCGCATGAAACCAAAATGCTTGTGAACTGTTCCTTTGTCACCAAATAAATAGATATGTAAAACCTTTATATATTTATTTTATTATATTATATATATATACAAGTCAATCCACAGACATGTGTTTTCGAGGTTTCACCTCTCATCAGTATGGCTATACTTTTTAACAGCCACCTCTAGCCTTTGGAACACCATTCTAGTAACAGCTGAAACAGTGGCAATCCCACATTATATATATATATATAATATATATATATATATATTTATTTATATGTATGTGTGCGTGTATGTTTATTTATATTTTTTTGTGCGTGTGTTTAGCTATATTTTTTGTGCGTGTGTGTGTTTAGCTATATTTTTGTGCGTGTGTATGTTTATTTATAATTTGTGCATGTGCATGTCTATATATAATTTGTGTGTGTGTATGTTTATTTTATAATTTGTGTGTGTGCATGTCTATTTATAATTTGTGTGTGTGCATGTCTATATATATTTGTGTGTGTGTATGTTTATATATTTGTGTGTGTGTATGTTTATTTATAATTTTGTGTGTGCATGTTTATTTATAATTTGTGTGTGTGTATGATAATATAATGTGTGTGTGTGTGTGTGTGTGTGTGTGTGTTTATATATAATTTGTGTGTGTATGTTTATATATAATTTGTGTGTGTGTTGTGTGTGTGTATGTTATATATAATTTGTGTGTGTGTATGTATATATTTGTGTGTGTGTATGTTTATATATAATTTGTGTGTGTGTAATGTTTTATATATAATTTGTGTGTGTGCATGTCTATATATAATTTGTGTGTGTGTATGTTTATTTATAATGTGTGTATGTCTATATATATTTGTGTGTGTGCATGTTATATATAATTTGTGTGTGTGCATGTCTATATATAATTTGTGTGTTGTATGTGGTGTGTGGTATGTTTATTATAATGTATGTGTATATATGTATTTATAATTTGTATGTGTATATATATGTATTTATAATTTGTATGTGTATATATGTATTTATAATTTGTGTGTGTATATATGTATTCATATTTGTGTATGTATATATGTATTTATATTTGTGTATGTATATATGTGTTTATATTTGTGTATGTGTATGTATTTATATTTGTGTATGTGTATGTATATATTTTGCTCAAATACTGAAAAAAAAAAAGAAAAAAAAAAAAAATACTTACTGGATCACTGCTCCAACGATTTGGAACAAGTGGTCTTTTCTTTTCAACACAAACTACTTTTCGCATTTCTTCCAAGCTGGGGTCGTTAGATATATAATCATAATATGGGAGTTGAGCTTCTTCTACAATACCTGCAAAATACAAGAAAGAAATGGTAAAATTGAAGAATTCTCTACCTGAAGAATGCAAACTTGACCGGAATGGTTACCATTGTAAAAAATGGAATTGGCAACCACAGTTCAAATCCTGATTGAGATAGTTTATAGTTTAATAATTTTTTTAAATTCTAAAAATCGTCTGTTAAACAACCGTATATTGATGGTGTAAATGAAAAACATGTCCTTATGAATTGAGATCGCAAAAAGGGTGCCTAAAGGTCATATGGTCCGAATATTTGTAAGTAAAAAGTAAGTATAGTCATCGAGATGGCCTAAGGTCGGTATCAGCCAGACAGCGAGGGAGTCTATCTCCTTTACCCTAGCACAAGACCAAGGAGATTGTTTTCTCGTCTGAGATAGAGCGACACACCTACCATCAGCTCTTTACTTTACCGCACAGATCTCTGTGCTACTCATTCACTGGGTTGATGAGCGCTGGATTTCGAACCAGGAACATTGTGGTTACTAGGTGAACGCTCTACCGACTGAGCTAAAATATTGTAATATATTCAACAACACAGCGAAGCCAAAGAGGGTCATCGTTCGCATGATCAAGCATATTTGTTAACATGGCATTTTGTATACTTTGGAATTTTCAGACTATTGTCCTCATCTTTAATGTTACTAGCAAATATATGCACCCTCCAGGTGCAAGTATTTAAGTTTTAATGTAATGAAATATCGTATTAAATTAGAAAGTCTAATAAGAATGCAGATAAAAAGATTTGAAACAGAGTGGGGGTATAATAGAAAAATAGAAATGAAAATTACTTTTCCATCACTGCCGTCTTTCATTGCTGAATTTTACTTATTCAGCTATTTAGTTAAATTAGGAAATAAAGAATAAAATTACACTTATTTTTTCTTGTTAATGGATTTCATTTAAGATTTATTGGAGAGATTTTTGTTTATATTCATTAAAATAAAACCAAACAATTAGAAATCAATAATACTAAGCACATATTTAATAAAATCAAATTTTTAAGATCAATATGCAAATTAGCCTTCCCGTTCACACTGCAAACCGCTATTTTTGTATATATAAATACAATAGCATGTTATTAGTATGTAGATCTGGTCAACACCAGGGGTCCAGTGGCTTCGGCCCTGGATCTTTACGAGTTAATAGCGTCGATCCCAGGGGCCATCCCCCAGGCAACACCTGCCCCCTCGATTTAAAGGACAGGGCTGGGTTTATTGCCCAGTGCCTGAGGCGCCCCCCTTGAAGGGGAATGCCGACGGGATCAACGCAATTTTTCACCTGCCACTCCATGAGCTTCGGCTTGTGGTGGTCCCACGTTAATAGGACTTTGTGCCTGACCCGTACAAGTGGGGTACGCGGTAAATATCATGTAGATCTGGCCAACGCCAGGGTCCAGTGGCTTCGGCCCTGGATCTTTACGAGTTAATAGCGTCGATCCCAGGGGGCCATCCCCCCAGGCAACACCTGCCCCCTCGATTTAAAGGGGCAGGGCTGGGTTTATTGCCCAGTGTCTGAGGCGCCCCCCTTGAGGGGGGAATGCCGACGGGATCGACGCAATTTTTCACCTGCCACTCCATGAGCTTCGGCTTGTGGGTGGTCCCACGTTAATAGGGACTTTGTGCCTGACCCGTACAAGTGGGGTACGCGGTAAATACAGTATGTATATATGGACAACACTAATAAAAAAGTGAAGCAATTTTATTAATAATTGAGGTTTAAATATAAATAAAATCATGAAGAATGTGATGAAAATAACTATGTTAATTGTGACTCGATTAGTAATATAGTTTCGGTTACAGACAGAAAAACACACAATCTCCATTATAATAAGATATCCACAATGTTTTGCCCAATGTGTCCTCCAGCTTGTCTTCAGGTATTTTTTTTGTTGAACTTGGGAATAATTACTTCAAACTCAGAAGCCTTCATATCATAATGTTACATAATCTATGCAGTTGCATAAGATTATTGTCAATCCCTGTATTTCTAAAGGGATGGCCCTTTTCATATCATGAGCGGGACTTTCCATGGAATATTACAGAAAGCCCGCGAAATACATGAAGTCACATGGGACCTGGTTGGGTCCTCAGTTTTCAGTTAGACGTCGGGCAGATAAGGTCTTTCTGCCTTAGCTGAAGCTCACTGCATACGCGCGCTATGTTAGTCAGATATTTAGTTACATGAAATGTATAGTTAAGGAAATAAAAAGCTTAAGAAATTAACACGGTCTTGTGATTAATGGACGTCTTGGTAACAAGACTGATTTAAGAGAAGAAATGAGCCAAGTGTGACCGATCACCAAGACGAAGTCAAGATGTTAGAAGAGACCTAGAAGAACTTAAGATGTCAAAGACAGAAGAAGAAGAAGAATAGAAGTAAGTAATGAGAAGGGTATACAACAATAATTGGGAGCCTTATATAGCAAGAATGATGAGGACAACAGTCCCAAAATCTAAATAATACAAATTATCAAGCCTCATCTAAAAAAATTAAGACAAATAAGTTTCTGTATATAAATTGTGTATATTACAATAAAGATGAGGACAACAATATGAAAAATTTAAATGATATCAATTAAAAAAAAAAAAAAAAAAAAAAGAAAGATGTTAATATTTCTGAGAGTACCTGTATATTAGAAAAGTATAGGTATACCAATGTCGAAAAATCTGAGTTTTTACAAAACAAAACACATGCCTTCCTCAAAGTGAAAAAAAAAACAAAACAAGGGGAGGTTACTCATTTATGTAGCTAATGTTCAGATTACCCCTTTTCCAAAGTTATTATTATATTTTAAATTGATTTAAAAATGTTAGCAACCTTTAATATATTTTTTAAACGGTCTCCACATGTTCACCATCCCCGTCAACATATGCTTAGAATTTCCCACAGGTATTTTTTAAAAAAAGAAAAAATGTTAATATTTCTATGAGAGTACCTGTATATTAGGGGCCGGGTTAGCTAAGTCGGTAGAGCATTTGGCTAGAAACCACAAGGTTCCTAGTTCGATACCAGTCCCCGCCAACTCAGCGTTTGAGTAGCACAGAGATCTGTGCAGTAAAGTAAGGAGCTGATGGTAGGTGTGGTGCTCCACCTCAGACGCTAAAATAATCTCCTTGGTCTAGCGCAAGTGAAAAAGGGGATAGACTCCCTCGCTGATTGGCTGATACCAACTTTAGGCCACCCCGACGACTTTACTTTTTTACCTGTATATTAGAAAAGTATAGGCATACCGAATTTGCCGTAAAATCCGTGTTTTTACAAAACAAAACATGTCTTCCTTAAAGTGAAAAAAAAAAAAACAAGGGGAGGTTACTCTCATTTGTGTAGCTAATGTTCAGATTACCCTACAATTTGTATTATTAGCGTTATTCGGACTATTGTCCCCATCGTCATTGTTATTTGTACGTTTCGGACAATATACCCTCCGGCCTTCTTCAGGTATTTCTTGTCGGACTCGGGAACCTTCTTTTCGAACTCGAGAACCTTCTT
>CM042181.1:40347966-40350466 GCA_023376005.1 Doryteuthis pealeii | reverse complement strand
AATCGTGATTTCTAAAATTTTCCAAAATGTTTCCACCGTACCAACTATCAGGTAAGGTGTATGAGCATGGCCCCTTGCTAGAAACAACAGTTAGAATGTTAATTTCATAGTTTTAAAGTGTTCTACAAAGAGTTTTTAAGATATTTTTTTACATGCATCAAAACAGGTTGATTTGGACGTCTTTTTCAAGTGTTTTAGTCTTGATTTTAAAGTATAATGAATTTAACTTGGTAATGAAAGGGTTAAGAAATGGTAGAGTCTTGATTTTAAAGTATATGGATTTAACTTGGTAATGAAAGGTTAAGAAATGGTAGAGTCTTACCTTTAGCTCCAAATATTTCTGCGTGTAGAAAGGCAATACCAGAAATAGAAGAATGCGCCAATCTTAACATATCGACTGCATTCAACGTATGCGTCTGTAAATAATCGTACAATGATCCATTGTCATGGTAATCCGTTATCAAATACAACTGTGTCCCTTTTATATCAGCAGCCAAAAAGCCTGTACGAAAAGAAATGAGAATTAAAAAAGGATAGATTAGATTCGATAAAAAACACAAAAAAACAATATGAGTCTAGGTAAAAAATCATACACAAGAGAATAGGTAGATATTCTGGGCAAAACATTAGGTTTATAAGTTCCCAAAATTCACACTGGATTGTCCAAATGGATACATGGCCTAGTGGATAAAGGAGTTAGGTTAAGACAGTTCTAAGTGACAGTTATCTCTAGATTGCAGGTTCAAAAAATTGTATTGTTGTTGATATGATATAGAATAGTTTGGTTTGGTTAGTTTGACATTGAGACTTAGCTGAATGGCTGAGGGAGACAGATGTTAATGGCGTCTCTCCTGCGAGCTATCTCTCCATGTAATTTAATAAAATAGAAAGAAAAATGTACTGTTGTTGATATGATATAGAATGATATGAAACAAGTTATCACCTCACGATGCAGACAAAGGACAAAACCATCCCACTGTATTCCCTTTCAGTGACAATAACTAAAACAAATATTGTTATATGTTAAACATATTTCACTGTTTTTATTATCAATTTGTTATTCTTACATCTCGGGATATAACACTTACAATATACCAATTCTAAAACGACTGGTAAGTCACATATTTTTTTTAAACATTAGTTTAGTTTAAACACCTACACTTACAGTTATTCATGCTTAAAAAAAAAAAAAAAAAAAAAAAGTACTTTTAATTTTTAATCATTTGTATAACAAACAAGCAAAGCATACACAAGAACCCTGTGGAGTGTTCTTACTGGGTGCTCAATTCGTCTGGCATTGTGCCAAACTAAGCTTAGTAGATTAGTAAGTAAAGTCGTCGGGGTGGCCTAATATCGGTATCAGCCATGCAGCGAGGGAGTCTATCACCTTTTCACTAGCGCTAGACCAAGGAGATTATTTTAGCGCCTGAGGTGCAGCGTCACACCTACCATCAGCTCCTTACTTTACCGCACAGATCCCTGTGCTACTCATATGCTGAGTTGGCGAGGGTGGGTATCGAACTAGGAACCTTGTGGTTTCTAGCCGAACGCCCTACCTACTGAGTTAACCAGGCCCTATGATTAGTAAGGGAAAAAAATTTGCCTCGTATCATTAAATCAAAAGTAAAAACTAGAAAGTGTTCATTTATAATGACAAATGGTCACTTTATACGACGAGTAGTTAGATACCAATTCCAGTTGTCTTATACGGAGTTAACCAATATGGAATAAAAATTAAAAATTAGTTGCAGACTCTAGAATCATCCAGAGAAATTAATCAACATATTTATTTTGCTCCAAAGAGAGAAAATCAAATGATGGCCATTTTTTTTTTCTGCTGTAGAATTGTTAGGTTTTAGCTAGACATTTATTAACCAAACAAGGAAATGAAGGAGAAAATTTTTTTTAAATAGAAATAAAAAATAAAAAAAGTTAAAAAAAAAAACAACCTGGCATAACAGAGAGAAACCATTAAAAAATCTGTGGGGAAAAAAATAAATAAAATTAAGATTTTAAGGAAATAAAAAAATATAAAATCAGGGGGAAAAAAAAATCAGGGAAAAGAAAAAAAAATCAGGAGAAAAAAAGAAAGAAAAAAAATCAGGGGAAAAAAAAAAAAAAAAATCAAGGGGAGAAAAAAAAAAAATCGGGGGGGGGGAGAAAAGAATCAGGGGGGGGGAATCAGGGGGTGAAAAAAAAAAAAAAAAAAAAAAATCAGGGGAAAAAAGAAAAATTTAAAATCAGAAGAAAAAAAACTAAACCAAACAAAAACCCCCAAACAATAAAGAAATCATGTAGTGTTGATGGTAAACAACATTGTAAACATATAGTTTCTCCATGTATGATACAATATGAGTAGTTAGATACCAATTCCAGTTGTCTTATTACCGAGTTAACCAATATGGAATAAAATTAAAAATTAGTTGCTGACTCTAGAATCATCCAGAGAAATTAATCAACATTTATTTTGCTCTAAAGAGAGAAAATCAAATGAAGGACA
>CM042181.1:40343937-40345366 GCA_023376005.1 Doryteuthis pealeii | reverse complement strand
GGTACTATTTTAATTATAATCGGGTGTCAAAAGTTTGCAATATTTTGGTTACATGTAATTGCAATGTGTGTGTGTATAATATATATATAATATTATATATATAAATATAATATATATATATATATAAGGTTTTGTAAAATTACTGGAGCATTGTGTTATATGGTTTGTTGGTTGGTTTTGAGGCTGTCACAATGCAAGTGTAAAGAAAAAGATAACTATGATGTTGTTTGTTAACTCTGTTACTTTATTCTTAATATTTCGGGATGAAAAATCCATCATCAGAAGAATACTTGAACTGAAGTGGTGCTAGCAAGTTGCTCAATTTGTTCTGTCTCGGGTCTTCAATTCTGTGTTGTGTGTGTGTTGGTGGGGTGCTTGTTTATGTGTGTGTGTGTGTAAGTGTGCGTGCGTGCTTATGTGTGTCTGATCATTCAAGTCCACTTGCCTGCTATGGCAGGGGCGTGTAATAGTAGTATCATCATTGACAAGGTTAATTTCGCAGGGATTGTTCGCTATGTACCGGCGGCCGAACGGATATGGTCTCTGACTATGCCTGTGAAGTCCCGGTTCGATCCTGTCGGAGGGGATCGTTAGTATACATCGCTGAAGAGACTAATAAAGTCGAAACAGTCTGTACGGTGTTCTACATAGCGAGCCATCCTTTGCGGGATTTACTTGTCAAGATTATTTCTATAATTATCGAATCTTATTCGATACATGCATTTATAATTGCCTTCAAGCAGAATATAAATAATAATTATATATATATTTATGACACAACTGTTTTTGTTTATTCTTATATGAACTGATATGGAATGAAAAAAAAACCAAAAAAACTATCCTTATATGTAAGAAGCAAATGGGAACCCAACCCCTTTACAGACAATACTAAACTTGCACAACAAAGAGATGCTACAGCGGACACCAGCACCGCGCCACCAACCCTGCCACCACCATTACCCCACTGCCAACAACGTACTAATTTCAACACAAGTACCGATATTAAAAAGAAAAGCAATATTAGCAGAACCGAAAGGGGAAGAATACAAATTGGTGGCATTATTTTTTTTTTCCTTGTAAATGAGAGGAAATAAATTAATTTGCATTTCGGAATAAAATTCCACATATTTTATTAATTGTATTAGGGGCAGGGGAGAAGCGGCAGGGTTGGGGTTCAAGCGGCGGCTGCGAGGAGAAGGCACAAATATATGGATATTCAATTTTATAAGTGTACTTGGATTCCAGTCTCCTTCCCCCTCAACTCACTCCCCTCCTTCTTTCATTCATTCAATGCCCAACCATCCCCCGCAGCAGCCAGGCACCTCATCTAGAGCCATTCATCTTCTATCAGACCCCACCACCTCCTCTTCCGCCTTCTTCTCCACTACTCCCTCCCCCAAAACACTTTCCACTTGATTGCATAGAAAGA
>CM042181.1:40331437-40341437 GCA_023376005.1 Doryteuthis pealeii | reverse complement strand
CTCTACTTTGTATTTAGCACTTTGTATTTGTTTTATCGTGGACTTAACCCTGGATTCTGTGCACCTCCAACGATCGTGGCCATTACACCGGTAAGCACCTTTTTTTATATATATATATATAATAATAATATATATATATATATATATATATATATATATAAAAGTAATTGGTAATTTGCTTGAAGCATTGTTAAGTATGTTATAAAATTAAAATTCGAATTTTATTATTTATATATATATATATATATATATATATATATATATATATAGGCATAGTGGCTAATGTGCTGGGCTGTGACTTTGTTGTAAATGAGTTTGAACTTGAGTTGCGCTATCACTTTCAACTTTTGGACTGATACTCTTGGGAAAGGTATGAACAACCTTATCCCACCCAACTACAGGTTAAATAGTACCTGTTCTTCTCCAAGGATGGATTTGGCAGTACATAACCCCGAAGGTTGATATGCCATTAAATAAAGAAACCTAAACCTACATATATACATATACAAATATATACATGCATACACACACACAAATACACCCGCACACACACATTAGAAAACAAAAATACAAATACAAACATACACACAAAAAAAAATATATAAATATGCATGCACACACACACACAAATATGCACAAATAATATTACGCACACAAATACATAAAACACACACAGACACAAATATGCACACACACACAAATACATATATACGCACACACACACACATACATATATAGCACACACACACACACACAATACATATATACGCACACACACACACACAAATACATTATACGCACACACATACACACAAATACATATATACGCACACACATACACACAAATACATATATACGCACACACATACCACAAATACATATATACGACACACACATACACACAAATACATATATACGCACACACATACACACAAATACATATATACGCACACACATACACACAAATACATATATACGCACACACATACACACAAATACATATAAAACGCACACACTACACACAATACATATATCGCACACAAACACACAAACATATATACGCACACAATACACACAAATACATATTACGCACACACAAATACGCACACACATACACAAATATATAAATATACATAAATATGCACACACACACACACACATATACAAATATGCACAACACACACACACCACATATACAAATATGCACACACACACACACACACAATATACAAATAGCACACAACACACACATACAAAATGCCACACACACACACACACACATACAAATATGCACACACACACCACACACATACAAATATGCACACACACACACACACATATACAAATATGCACACACAAATATGCCAATACATAAATTGCCAATACATAAAATACGTACACACAAATACATAAATATGCACAGACACACACAAATACATAAATACGCACATATATGTACCCTCAGTTTTACTGACCAGCCTTATATATATATATAAGCCGGTCAATATACTGTGGGTATAATGTAAAACAATGTTGGTTGTTACAGGACACCTCCCCTTCCTCGATTTAACTGGCTTAGATGTTCTTTGTACAAACTTATCAGTGGAAAGAATCAAGGAATTGAAATATTAAATATGTTTTAGCACCCATAATAAAAAAGACCCAAAGTTCAGATTGGGATTTAACTTTAGGTCCCATCTAACGCCATCGTTGTCATCACATCGTCCTATCAGATCGACAAATACTGGCTATTCTGAATGAAAAATGAAAAAGAAAGAAAAAAAAGAAGAGAAATGGAAATTGAATTCTAAATCAATATAAACACGTTTCTCTACCACCTCGCTTGCTTAATAGAGGAGGGTAGGTTAGTTGTATTGCTTTACAGCATATCAACCTTTTTTTGGGTCTTTTAATGCCGAATCAAGTCATTTTGATAACCAAGGAGTCAGGTTGCTCACAGTACCTGCTGTTGCTTAAGTGGTCACCCAATTAAGTACTGAACAGGATCATTGTTGCTTAACTTCTATTTTTCTAATGGAACATTATACAATCAAATGGTTGGTTGTTTGTGGCATATCAACCCTTTTTGGGTCATTTAATGCAAATCAAGTCATTTTGATAAACTAAGGAGTCAGGTTGTACAGTACCTTCTGTTGATTAATTGGTCACCCGATTAAGTATTGGATAGGCTCATTGCTGCTGAACTTCTATTATTATTTCTAGTGGAACATTATACAAGCAAATGGTTTTGTTTTATGCATATTTCAACCCTTTTTGGGTCTTAGGTGTGGCGCTCCACCTCAGATAATAAAACACATCTCCTTGGTCTGGCACTATTGAAAGGGATAGACTCCCTCGCTGTCTGGCTGATACTGACTTGAGGCCGCCCCGTCGACTTAATGCTGAATCAATCATTTTGATAAACCAAGAGTCAGGTTTGCTTACAGTACCTGTTGTTGCTTAAGTGGTCACCCAATTAAGTATTGAACAGGCTCGATGCTGCTTACTTCTTATTATTATTTCTAGTGGAACATTTTACAATCAAATGGTTGGTTGTTTTGTGGCATATCAACCCTTTTGGGTCATTTCATGCCAAATCAAGTCATTTTGATAAACAAAAGATGTCAGGTTGCTCACAGTTACGGGGTTGCTTTTAAGTGGTCACCCATCTAAGTATTAACAGGCTCATCATTGCTTATGTGATCTAGTGCTAAGTGGGGTGGTTGTTTTGTTTTTTATAGCATATCAACCCTTTTGGGTCATTTATGCCGAATCAAGTTATTTTGATAAACAAAGGACTTGAGTTGCTTACAGTACCTGTTGTTGCTTAAGTAGTCACCCAATTAAGTATTGAATAAGCTCATTGTTACTTAACTTCTATTATGATATCTAGTGGAACATTATACAAATGGTTGGTTGTATTGTTTTATGGCATATAAACCGTTTTTGGGTCTTTTAATGCTGAATCAAATCATTTTAATACACCAAGGACTGAGGTAGTTTACAGTACCTGCTATTGCTTAAGTGGTCACCCAATTAAGTATTGAACAGGCTCATTGCTGCTCTAACTTCTATTATGATATCTAGTGGAATATTATACAATCAAATGGTTGATTGTATTGCTATTATATATATATATATATACACACACACACACTTGATCTTTTCTTCCTTTCCATTTTTTTCCCCAGGCAAGATTGTTGAATATTTTTACCAGGTTTTTTCCTTATCGTAAATATTAGGATAGATAATATAATATAATAATAAATATATATATATATATATATATATAGCTTAATCTTTACAGATCAGTGCCGTCTCTCACAATCCTATAACCCCACCAACAGAACCTTTCCTCTCATGAGCCCTCAAATGACTCATCAAACCCGCTGCAGATTCACAAAGTTTGATGCAATTATGACATAGGAAGGACGTCCTTCCTGATGGATCAGATGATAAAATTTTATGCTTATGCACCATCATGTCTCTAAAGACCAGAAGCTGACTTATATTTCATATATATATATATATATATATATATATATATATATTTGGGAGAATATGTGCTTAATTGAAGTCGTACCTAATTTTTTTAAAATTAATTATTGAATTAGGCAGGCATACCTATTCAAATGTAAGGCTAAACAAATCGAGAAAAATCAATCTCTGTATGTACATTTCGGCCTATTATGTAAGCACATATTCTCCCAAAAATTGTCGGCTAAAAAAAGCAATATCAAAACACATTGTTTGTTTACTTCTCATATTATATATATATATATATATACACACACACACATGTACATGATTTTCTGACCTCCAGGCATAAAATAGCTGAGACAGGTTGACATTAAAATAATGAAAAAGGTATCTCCCAGTGAGATTTGAACTCACACACCTTTACTTAAAAACAATTTTTACATCCTATTTGTCATTGGATTTCTAAAGATTAATTCACCGTTTTCTTAATTCCCAAAAGAACCTTTTTTCTTTCTTTTTCTAACAACTTACCATCTACCATTGAACAACCCCCACCCACCTCATCAAAATTATGCAAATCAAGTGAACATGAACCATTCCAGATGGCCATTTCTTTTGCCAGAAATATCAAATTTTGGCAATTTTATGATTACCGATTGCTTGAAACGTTTCATCTGTGGGATTAGAGCATCTTTCCAATGAATAGCATCTTCATCATTTACTTTCACCCGTAAATAAATTAATTGAATATTAAATTACAGAACATAAATTAAAGTGTTTAGACTTCTATATGAGAAAGGGAATAAAATGCATTGGACAATTATTTTTTTACTATAAAAAATGCATTGGACAATGATTTTTTTACTACAAAAAATGCACTGGAAATGATTTTTACTATAAAAAATGCACTGGAAATGATTTTTACTATGAAAATGCATTGGAAATGATTTTTACTATGAAAATGCATTGCGAAATGATTTTTACCATAAATGAACTATGAAAATGATTGGAAATGATTTTTACTATGAAAATGCATTGGAAAATGGCATTGAAATGATTTTTACTATGAAAATGCATTGGAAATGATTTTTATATGAAAAGCATTGGAAATGATTTTTACTATGAAAATGCATTAGAAATGATTTTTACTATAAAAATGCATTGAAATGATTTTACTAAAAATGCATTGGAAATGATTTTTCTATAAAAATGCATTTGAAATGATTTTTACTATAAAAATGCATTTTGATTTTTACTATAAAATGCAAAATGATTTTTACAAAAAAATGCATTGGAAATGTTTTTTGCTATAAAAATTGCATTGGTTGTTTATTATTATCATTTTTTTTTTTAGAATTATCTTTAAAAAAGTAAATAAACAAATAGCAGATGGGTGGGGGTGAATGGGTTTGACTGTAAAACATCAGTAATGGGTGGGTGTACAGTAAGGCTGACTAGACTGAAGAAGTGCTTTGTTAATACAGATTCCGAGAGGAAAACAGGTACTAAAAAAAAGCACTTCATTATTTTCAACAAGGTTTACCTATATGCTTCTCCCCGCCCCCAACCACCACTGTTAATCTTTGGCCAAAACCCACTTTTTAAGAAGATATTTGTTAACCCACCCCGCCGAGCAGCAGTGCCAGACCAGACACTGCAATAAAAAATGGCTACAGAACGAAAAGTGGGTGTCATATCCTACCTGGTAATGAGTTTGTCTCAAGAGATCATAAGGAGTTATTTCCTTTCTTACTTGATAATAGTGTATTTTGTTTGTTTGTTGTTTAGACAATTAAAAACTAAAGCTAGAATTGAAACTCTAAGGGACATTTGACGCATGAACCTATCAAGCCTCTGCACCACAAGCAGGAGTTTTATAGGGCCAGTTTAGCTCAGTTGGTAGACGTTCGGCTAGCACCATACAGTAGAGTAGAAAGCACGACAGCTCTGTAGATGTTAATTTTTATTTTTTTTAAAATTTTGTTATTACACATTAATATATATATATATATATATATATATAATATATATATATATAATATATATCACACACACACACACAATGTAAAAATAATGCAATACAATATACTGTTAAAATTCAGTAATATTAATTTACTTATATATTAAGAGCCAGGTTAGCTCAGTCAGTAGACCGTTCGGCTAGAAACCACAAGGTTTCTAGTTCATACTGGCCCTGCTAACTCAGCGTATGAGTAGCACAGGATTGTTGCAGTAAAGTAAGGAGCTGATGGTGGTTTTTTGGTGCTCACCACAGGTGCAAAAACAATCTCCTTGGTCTAGCGCTATTGAAAAGGGGATAGACTCCATCGCTGTCTGGCTGATACTGACATTAGGTCGCCCAACGACTTTTTTTTTTTAACACAGTGTTCAGAATATAGGAAAGTTTGTTTTTTTTTTCCCCGTTCATTTATTCATATATATTCTAGCCACACTGATGAGATGTGAAACACAAAACAGTGTCTGTGGATGAATTATATGTTCCTGTAACCCAGTAGAGGAGCAACTTTAATAAACTTTCACCGCCAGCATAACGCAATATCATTTGTTTACAGATTTGATCTCTCTGGTGATCAATACACCAGATGTCAGTCAGGTTTCACAATATGATTTCTGACCTCCAGAGATAAAATTAACCCAGACAGGTGACATGCCATTAAAATCAATCAAAAGGTAAACTCTCAGTGAGACTTGAACTCACTCACACTTTACCTGAAAACAATTTTTTAGAACAAGCAAAATACAGCAGCTTCTCTGTGATTTATTTTTTTTTTTACTAATGTTAAAAAATGTAGAGCAGGTTGTTACTGAAAGAATACAATGTCTCAATATATTGACTCAACAATTTCCCAGTAATCTACTATCTCGTCAATGGGAGATACAAACACAATACAATTTAAATTAAATACCAATTCAGCAGACACGTACACACACCCAAAAAAAATATTAAATAAAAATATTAGAATGGGAAGTAAAATAAATTAAATAAATTAAATAAATTTAAATTTAAAAAATGGCTTGTGAAGGCTTTATTTTTTTTATTTTTTTTAATTCTATTCTAATATTTTATTTTATATTTTTTTGTTGTGTACGTGTCTGCTGAATTGGTATTTTTTAAATTGTATTGTCGTTTGTATCTCCCATTGACGAGATAGTAGATTACTTGGAATTGTTGAGTCAATATATTGAGACATTGTATTCTTTCAGTAAACAACCTGCTCTACATTTTTTAACTTAGTAAAAAAAAAAATAAATAAATCACAGAGAAGCTGCTGTTTTATTTTGCTTGTTCTAAAAATTGTTTTCAGGTAAGTGTGAGTGAGTTCAAGTCTCACTGAGAGTTTACCTTTTGATTGATTTTAAATGGCATGTCAACCTGTCTGGGTTATTTTATCCTCTGGAGGTCAGAAATCATATTGTGAAACCTGACTGGACATCTGTGTATATGATCACCAAGAGAGATCAAATCTGTAAACAAATGATCATTGCGTTATGCTGGCGGTGAAAGTTTATTAAAGGTTGGCTCCTCTACTGGGTTACAGGAACATATAATTCATCCACAGACACTGTTTTGATGTTTTCACATCTCCATCAGTGTGGCTAGAATATATAGAATAAATGAACGGGGAAAAAAAACAAAAACTTTCCCTATATTCTGAAACGACGTGTGTAAAAAAAAAAGTCGTTGGGGCGACCTAATGTCAGTATCAGCCAGACAGCGATGGAGTCCTATCCCCTTTTCAATAGCCCTAGACCAAGGAGATTGTTTTTGCACCTGTGGTGGAGTGCCAAAAACCAACCATCAGCTCCCTTACTTTACTGGCACACATCCCTGTGCTACTCATACGCTGAGTTAGCGAGGCCCAGTATCGGAACTAGAAACGTTGTGGTTTCTAGCCGAACGGTCTACTGACTGAGCTAACCTGGCCTTAATATATAAGTAAATTAATATTACTGAATTTTAACCAGTATATTGTATTGCATTATTTTTACATTGGTGTGGTGGTGTATATATATATATATATAATATATATATATATATATATATATATATATATATATATATATAATGTGTTAATAACAAATTTAAAAAAAAAAAAAATTAACATCTACAGAGCTGTCGTGCTTCTACTCTACTGTATGGTGCTAGCCGAACGCTCTACCAACTGAGCTAAACTGGCCCTATAAAACTCCTGCTTTGGTCTGCAGAGGCTTGATAGGTTCTGCGTCAAATGTCCCCTTAGAGTTTCAATTCTAGCCTTTAGTTTTTAATTGTCTAAACAAACAAACAAACAAATACACTATTATCAGAGTAAGAAAGGAAATAACTCCTTATGATCTCTTGAGACCAAACTCATTACCAGGTAGGATATGACACCCACTTTTCGTTCTGTAGCCATTTTTATTGCAGTGTCTGGTCTGGCACTGCTGCTCGGGGTGGGGTTAACAAATATTCTTCTTAAAAAGTGGGTTTGGCCAAAGATTAACAGTGGTGGTTGGGGGCGGGAGAAGCATATAGGTAAACCTTGTTGAAAAATAATGAAGTGCTTTTTTTAGTACCTGTTTCCTCTCGGAATCTGTATTAACAAAGCACTTCTTCAGTCTAGTCAGCCTTACTGTACACCCACCCCATTACTGATGTTTACAGTCAAACCCATTCACCCCACCCATCTGCTATTTTGTTTATTTACTTTTTTTTAAAGAATAATTCTACAAAAAAAATGATAATAATAAACAACCAATGCATTTTTTAAGCAAAAAATCATTTCCAATGCATTTTTATTGTAAAAATCATTTCCAATGCATTTTTATAGTAAAAATATTTCAATGCATTTAAGTAAAAATTCATTTTCAAAGCATTTAGTAAAAATTCATTCCAATGCATTTTTATTAGTAAAAATCATTTCCAATGCATTTTCATAGTAAAAATCATTTCTAAGCATTTTCATAGTAAAAATTCATTTCCAATGCATTTTCATAGTAAAAATCATTTCCAATGCATTTTCATAGTAAAAACATTTCCAATGCATTTCATAGTAAAAATTCATTTCCCAATGCATTTCATAGTAAATCATTTCCAATGCATTTTCATAGTAAAAATCATTTCAATGCATTTTCATAGAAAAATCATTTCCATGCATTTTCATAGTAAAAATCCAATGCATTTTCCAGTATTTTTATAAAAAAATCTTTCCAGTGCATTTTTTGTTAGTAAAAAATCATTGTCCAATGCATTTTTTATAGTAAAAAAAATTAATTGTCCAATGCATTTTATTCCTTTCTCATATAGATAGTCTAAACACTTTAATTTATGTTCTGTAATTTAATATTCAATTAATTATTATTACGGGTGAAAGTAAATGATGAAGATGCTATTCATTGGAAAGATGCTCTAATCCCACAGATGAAACGTTTCAAGCAATCGGTAATCATAAAATTGCCAAAATTTATATTTTCTGGCAAAAGAAATGGCCATCTGTAATGGTTCATGTTCACTTGATTTGCATAATTTGATGAGGTGGGTGGGGGTTGTTCAAAGGTAGAATGGTAAGTTGTTAGAAAAAGAAAGAAAAAAAAGGTTCTTTTGGGAATTAAGAAAACGGTGAAATTAACTTTAGAAATCCAATGACAAATAGGATGTAAAAATTGTTTTTAAGTAAAGTGTGTGTGAGTTCAAATCTCACTGGGAGTTACCTTTTCAATTTATTTTAATGTCAAACCTGTCTCAGCTATTTTATGCCTGGAGGTCAGAAAATCATGTACATTGTGTGTGTGTGTATAATATATATATATATATAATGAGAAGTAAACAAACAATGTGTTTTGATATTGCTTTTTTTTAGCCGACAATTTTTGGGAGAATATGGCTTACATTAAATAGGCCGAAATGTACATACAAGATTGATTTTTCTCGATTGTTTAGCCTTACATTTGAATAGGTATGCCTGCCTAATTCAAATATTTAATTTTAAAAAATTAGGTACGACTTCAATTAAGCACATATTCTCCCAAATAATATATAATTATATATATTATATATATATATATGAAATATAAAGTCAGCTTCTGGTCTTAAGAGACATGAGTGCATAAGCATAAAATTTATCATCTGATCCATCAGGAAGGACGTCCTTCCTATGTCATAATTGCATCAAACTTTGTGAATCTGCAGCGGGTTGATGAGTCATTTGAGGGCTCATGAGAGGAAAGGTTCTGTTGGTGGGGTTATAGGATTGTGAGAGACGGCACTGATCTGTAAAGATTAAGCTATATATAATATATATTATATATATTTATTATTATTATTATTATTATACTATCCTAATATTTACGATAAGGAAAAACTTGAGTAAAAATATTCAACAATCTTGCCTGGGGGAAAAAAATGGAAAGGAAGAAAAGATCAAGTGTGTGTGTGTGTATATATATATATATATATAGCAATACAATCAACCATTTGATTGTATAATATTCCACTAGATATCATATAGAAGTTAAGCAG
>CM042181.1:40306437-40323937 GCA_023376005.1 Doryteuthis pealeii | reverse complement strand
GTAAATGTGTGTATATAGTTGTCTGTGTGTGCTTGGTTTATATTTATGTATTGTTGTTTGTATATATGTTTGGATGTGTCTATATTGTTTGTGTGTGTGTGTTATATAATATATATATATATATATATATATATATATGTATATATGTGTGTGTGTGTGTCTATGTAGCTGTTTGTGTATAGTTATTTGTTTGTATGTATGAGTGTGTATATGTATATATATGTGTGTGTGTGTGTGTGTGTGTAGTCGTGTGTGTGTGTGTGTGAATGTAGTCGTGTGTGTGTGTGTGGTGTGAATGTAGTGTGTGTGTGTGTGTGAATGTAGTCGTGTGTGTGTGTGTGTGTGAATGTAGTCGTGTGTGTGTGTGTGTGAATGTAGTCGTGTGTGTGTGTGTGTGTGTGTGTGTGTGTGTGTGTGTGTGTGTGTGTGAATGTAGTCGTGTGTGTGTGTGTGTGAATGTAGTCGTGTGTGTGTGTGTGTGAATGTAGTCTGTGGTGTGTGTGTTGTGTGTGAATGTAGTCGTGTGTGTGTGTGTGTGTGAATGTAGTCGTGTGTGTGTGTGTGTGCGTGAATGTAGTGTGTGGTGTGTGTGTGCGTGAATGTGTCGTGTGTGTGTGTGTGTGCGTGATGTAGTCGTGTGTGTGTGCGTGAATGTAGTCGTGTGTGTGTGTGTGTGTGAATGTAGTCGTGTGTGTGTGTGTGTGTGTGTGTGTGTGTGTGTGAATGTAGTCGTGTGTGTGTGTGTGTGTGTGTGTGTGTGTGAATGTAGTCGTGTGTGTGTGTGTGTGTGTGTGTGTGTGTGAATGTAGTCGTGTGTGTGTGTGTGTGTGTGTGTGTGTGTGTGAATGTATCGTGTGTGTGTGTGTGCGTGAATGTAGTCGTGTGTGTGTGTGTGTGTGTGTGTGTGTGTGTGTGGTGTGTGAATGTAGTCGTGTGTGTGTGTGTGTGTGTGAATGTAGTCGTGTGTGTGTGTGTGTGTGTGAATTAGTCGTGTGTGTGTGTGTGTGTGTGAATGTAGTCGTGTGTGTGTGTGTGTGTGCGTGAAGTCGTGTGTGTGTGTGTGTGTGAATGTGTGTGTGTGTGTGAATGTAGTCGTGTGTGTGTGTGTGTGTGAATGTAGTCGTGTGTGTGTGTGTGTGTGAATGTAGTCGTGTGTGTGTGTGTGTGTGTGAATGTAGTCGTGTGTGTGTGTGTGTGTGTGAATGTAGTCGTGTGTGTGTGTGTGTGTGAATGTAGTCGTGTGTGTGTGTGAATGTAGTCGTGTGTGAATGTAGTCGTGAATGTAGTCGTGTGTGTGTGTGTGTGTGACTGTAGTCGTGTGTGGTGTGTGTGACTGTAGTCGTGTGTGTGTGTGTGTGTGTGTGACTGTAGTCGTGTGTGTGTGTGTGTGTGTGTGACTGTAGTCGTGTGTGTGTGTGTGTGTGTGTGCGTGTGTGTGTGTGTGTGTACTGTAGTTGTGTGTGTGTGTGTGTGTGTGACTGTAGTCGTGTGTGTGTGTTTATGTGTGTGAATGTAGTCGTGTGTGGTTGTGTGTAGTAGTTTGTGTGGTTGTGTAGTAGTAGTAGTTTGTGTGGTTGTTGTGTGTTGTGTGTGTGTGTGTGGTTGTGTGTAGTAGTTTGTGGTGTGTGTGTGGTTGTGTGTAGTAGTTTGTGTGGTTTGTGTGTGTGTTGTGGTGTGTAGTTTTTGTGTGGTTTGTGTGTGTGTGTGTAGTAGTTTGTGTGGTTGTGTGTGTGTATATGTGTAGTAGTTTGTGTGGTTGTGTGTGTGTATATGTGTAGTAGTTTGTGTGGTTGTGTGTGTGTATATGTGTGTGTTTTGTGTGTTGTGTGTGTGTATATGTGTGTGTTTGTGTGTTTGTGTGTGTGTATATGTGTGTGTTTGTGTGTTGTGTGTTGTGTGGTTGTGTGTGTTGTGTGTTGTGTGTTGTTTGTGATATGTGTTGTGGTGTGTGGTATATGTGTGGTTGTGGTTTGTGTGTGTATATGTGTGGTTTGTGGGTGTGTGTGTGTATATGTGTGGTTGTGGTTGTGTGTGTGTAGTTGTGTTTGTGTGTGTGTAGTTTGTGTTGTGTTGTGTGTGTAGTTGTGTGTGTGTGTAGTTGTGTGTGTATGTGTGTAGTTGTGGTTGTGTGTGTGGTTGTGTGTGTGTGTGTGTGTTGTGTGTGGTGTGTAGTTGTGGTTGTGTGTGTAGTTGTGTGTGTGTTGTGGTTGTGGTTGTGTGTGGTTGTGTGTGTATGTGTTGTGTTGTGGTGTGTGTGTATGGTGTATGTGTGGTTGTGTGTGTGTGTATATGTGTGGTTGTGTGTGTGTGTATATGTGTGGTTGTGTGTGTGTTGTATATGTGTGGTTGTGTATATGTGTGGTTGTGTTATATGTGGTATGTTGTGGTGTGTATAGTGTGTGGTTGTTGTATATGTGTGGTTTGTGTGGTCTGTATTGTGTGGTTTGTGTGTGTATATGTGGTGGTTGTGTGTGTCTGTATATGTGTGGTGGTGTGTCTGTTAATGTGTGTTTGTGTGTTATGTGTGGTTGTGTGTGGTCTGTTGTATTGTGGTTGTGTGGTGTGTGTGTGTGTGTATGTGTATTGTGGTTGTGTGTGTATATGTGTTTGTGGTTGTGTGTATATGTGTGTAGTTGTGGTTGTGTGTTGTGTGTTGTGTGTATATGTGTGTAGTTGTGTTGTGTGTGTTTGTGTGTGTGTGTGTGGTTGTGTTGTAGTGTGGTTGGTGTGTGTTATATGTGTGTGTGTGTGTGTATGTGTTGTGTGTATGTTGGTTGTAGTGTGTGTAATGTGGTTGTGTGTGTGTGTGGTATATGTGTGGTTGTGTGTGTGTGTTTATATGTGTGGTTTGTGTGTGTGTTTGTTGGTTGTGTGTGTGTTTGGTTGTTGTTTGTGTGTGTGTGTGGTTGTGGTTTGGTGTGTGTGTAGTTGGTGGTTGTGTTTGTGTGTGTGTAGTTGTGGTTTTGTGTTTGTGTGTGTGTGTGTGTTGTGGTGTGTGTGTAGTTGTGGTTGTGGTTGTGTTGTATATGTGGGTTGTTTGCGTGTGTGTATATGTGTGTAGTTGTGTGTGTGTGTGATATATAATATATATATATATATATAATATATTTGTGGGTGGTATCAAGTAAAGGTTAACTGCTGTCAATTACTCCAACAGCTAACGGTACTTTTCCCATTTACTTCCATTATTTCAATGTTCAACAAACTTTAATTCAAAAATCTAACTATGCTTCATACATAATTCATAGGCTACCTACGACCTATGTAACACTGTTGTCCTCATCTTTATTGTTATTATACACAACTTATATACAGAAACGTATTTGTTTGAATTTTTGAGATGAGGCTTGATAATTTGGATTATTTCAGTAGCAACAGATCTGCATGACTAGCTTGCTAACCATTATACAACTTTTTGTTTTTTTGTTTGTTTTTTCTCTTATACCTAGGTGATGCCGGGTAGTCGCTTCTAGTGGTAAATTAAACTTATTTGAAACTAATGTGTTTGTGTGTTTTTTGTTTGTTTTTTAATAGGTTTTGCCGTACTGGTACAATGAGACCACAATATATTGATGAGGAAGACCAAATCCATCCTTACAACACTGGAGAGTGTATAAAAGATTTGATAAACCACAGTTCTGGCAGTGGATCTGGATTACCACTCTTGGTAAGGGATTTTTTCACTTTTTATTTTTTAAATGTTTTTTAAAGAAATTTTTTTTTTTTTTTTAATAATAAAAATTTTTAAAGATTTTTAAAGAAATTTATTTTTTTTTAAATTTAAAATAAATTTTTAAAGAAATTTATTTTTTTTAAATTTAAAAATAAATTTATTTTTTTTAAATTTAAAAATAAATTTTTCTTTTTTAAATTTAAAAATAAATTTTTCTTTTTTTAAATTTAAGAAATTTTTTATTTCTTGAATTTTTTTTAATAAAATTTTTAGACATTTTTATTTTTTATATTAAAGAAATTTTTTTTTCTTTTAAATTTTTTATTTTGAAAAACATTTTTTAAAAATTATTTTAAATTTAAATTAAAAAAAACTTTTTTTAGAATTTTCTAAATCTAAAAAAAAAAAAAAATTATCAGTAAATATTTTATTTCTTCTATTTCTCACTTTTCATTCCATCCCTCCCTCTCCTTTTCTCTCACCCCTCTGTTTTATCTCTGTTTCCTTTCTTTCTCTCTTTCTCTTCTCTCTCTTTCTCTTCTCTTCTCTCTCTCACTTCTGTCTCTTTCTCTCTATATTTCTCCTGCACTTTCCTTTTTATTTGCATCCTTTTCCTTCCACCTCCTCACCCCCTCCCCGGACTCCTTCTTTCTATCAAATAATCTGTCCCCCCCCCTTACACTCCCCCATTCATTCTTTTTGAGAATTGTGTAATTTTCCTGAATATTTTTATTTTTAAAGTTCAAACTAAAACCACCTGTGACAAAAACAAATCCTAACATTCAACTGCTTCTTTTTTTTTTTTACCTGGCTCTCAGGTGTTTACAATCCATTTCGGTGCAATCAATCCTTCGTGTCCACCAGCCCCTTTCCCCCCCCCACCCGTGACAAAAAGGAATCCACCCAGGTGAAGGGGTGGGTGGGAGGGTGGAAATGCAATGGATACCAATAAAGGCTCTTTACAAAGACACAAATACCTGACACATTTCAAGATGTTTGTCTTGCCAACCAGTCTTAATACTGATATATATATATATATATATATATATATATAAGCTGTGTATATGTGTGTGTGTGTGTGTGTGTATATGTGTGTGTATATATTATATATATATATATATATATATATAATATATTTGTATTTTTTCATTTGTCATTGATTTTTATGGTGTGCTAAGATTTTTTGAAGCAAGGGCAATTAAAAGAACAGTCAAATATTCTGTGCCTCTATAAAACACCTGAATTCAAGTTGTTGGCCCCCACCCCCCCTTTAGGTTGATGGTAGATATTGTCCCCACCCCCACCCGGATAAGTGTCCTTCACTTTCTGTTTGCTATTGTGTATATGTCTGGATTCATTTAGTCAAATGATTATCAGGCTGGTGTACAGCAGAGTTTTTCAACCGGTGTGCCACAATATGGGTGTGCCGCGAGTGTTGAGGACAATTGATCATCCTCTTATATTTTTATTCTATTACTTTAATATTTTTTATTTTAAATTAATATTTAGTGCTCTTTTAATATGAGCCCTGTCGGTGGGGTGTTTGAATGCACTGACTGCACCCCTGCAGAGGGATAAGACTCCCCCAATGGGTTACCTGTTGGCCGTTAAGGATAGAACCCAGGTGGTTGAGCAATCCATGACATGCAATATTCCACTTTGGTCCTTATTTGGGCTAGATGGACGGTCGTAGAGGCCCCCGACGATCAATCGGCTGGTCACGTCAAGCCCTAGCACCTATATGATTGCCCCAACCGTATTGCCATTATGGCAAGCAAGCCCCAACTCTTGTCTAATCTATTCCTTCGTTATATCTTGCTCTTTTAGATTTATCTACTGCTTTCCCCTCGAGTACTTATATTATTGCCCCAACCCTATTGCCCTTATGGCAAGCCCCAACATTTTTTATCATATGGGTGATAGAAAGCGGTGGCTGAGGATCTATATGTCCTGGGAATGACGTTAAACTCTATCTGATGGTGAGGTTCCAGGTTTGGGGAATGTGGAGCACCCCTTCATCACCATTGCTCCTTGGTCCACTCTGACCCGGAGTGGTAGTACGTGTTAGGGTCCCATCTATGGGTTGAATAGTAAAACATGTTTATAAACAAAACTGATGATCCATTAAGAATGAATTGATTTTATAACTTTGCCGGCATTAAATGACCCACTGATGTTGATATGCCGTAAAACAAAACAAACAAAACCAAAACCAAACCAAAACCTCTTCCAATATGTGATCTACCGAAGGTTTGTGATTTACTATTCATAGCATGTGATGTACTAGGAAAAAAGAAGTTAGGGTTAGGGTTTCCGGTTAGTTTAATGGTAAAATAATGGGTAGTTAATGGGTAGATCCCATATTGGAAGAGCACCGTTTAATGGGTAGTTAATGGGTAGATCCCATATTGAAAGAGCACGTTTAATGGGTAGTTAATGGGTAGATACCATATTGAAAGAGCACCGTTTAATGGGATAATAATGGGTAGTTAATGGGTAGATCCATATTGGAAGAGGCACGGTTTAATGGGATAATAATGGGTAGTTAATGGGTAGATCCCATATTGGAAGCACTGTTTAATGGGTAATAATGGGTAGTTGATAGGTAGATCACATATTGGAATGTAAACAACTTTGTAGATCACATATTGGATTAAAAACCATTCAGTAGATCACATATTGGAAGAGCAGCGAATATTTTTCTTCAGTTAATGAAGTATGACTGAATTTTTAATTTTTAGATCATAGAAAAATAAACCCCAATTCCCTCTTAAATTATTTACATCAAATCTCCAGATTTCTTATTTTAAAACCTTCAGCTTATTAATAAAAATTGTTTTACATTATCATAGACTGTACCATATCTAGCGTACTAATAAATGCAATTGTATTATATATATATCAACAGAATAGCGGTTATACATTTGAAGACAAGGGCTAATTTGGCATATTGATATTTAAATATTTTATTTTAATAATATGTGCTTGGTGATTCATTGATTTCTAATTGTTTGGTTTATCTTAAGAAATATACCCAAAAATTCGTGCATAAATTTGAAGAAATATTATTTACAGAAGAAATTAATCTGTAATATTATCCTTACTTTCTATTTTAACTAAATAGCCTAAATTAGGAAACAATTTACCAATGCAAAGAGGGGAGTAATGGATAATTGAGGAAATAAGTTATAGTTTCAAAGTTGTTCTATTTTTCGAATTATACCCCCTCTGTTGCAGATCTTTTTTTTATTCTGCATTCTTAGTCAGTTTCATTAGCCTTTCTAATTTATATCATAATTTTTGTATAGAAAACTTAGAATACTTGCACCCGGGGGGTGCCTATTTGCTATAGTCTATGATAATAAAAATGTTTGTCTGGTTCCAACGGGGGAAGAATAATTCATATTTATAAAAAAAAAGGAAGGTCCTGCAAAATGTTATTTTGTTCTCAGAAAAATTTTTTTAAAATCTTTTTGTTCTGTTTACATATGCAACTACGTGGTTCAGATCTTCGGTTCTTCTTCAGGCTTTGATTATATATGAAAATGATTTTATATGCATTGTATATATATACATACACATGAGTATTCAAACCTCCTCTTCCTGTTTTTGTGGGGTGGAATGGAGTTCATTTTTAACTATTAGTCTTTTAAACCAGTGATTTTGTTTTTTTGGAGTGTTTACTTTAATAAAGTCATTAGGAACAATTTTTTTATAGCTTTTTTTATAACTTTTTTATTTTTATTACTTTTTATTTTGGGTTTGTTTGATAAAAGTCATCAGATCGTTCATTTGATATATCAGGTGATGTGTGTTTTGTAATTGTTTTTTGTTCGACAGACATTTCTATGGTTTCTTTTACTTAAATTATTATAGTTTTTTGGGATGTGTGTATGTGTCTGTGCCTACACAAGCAATGATCTACTCGAACAAACACCACGCATCTGTGGGTGATATCTATCCATTCCAATTTACACACACACACGTATTGCTTATGTTGGGTTTTCTTTACAACTATTAGTTATATTAACTAGCTTCTATGTATCTTATATAACTAACTGTGTCAAGCTCACTCAAAACTTATAAGGAATTGCTGCCAGCATTGATCTTAACGAAATAAGAACACAAGTATCCGCAGCTGACATAACTGCGAGAAGTAATCACTTCTGCATTTATATTTATTTTGGGGCCGGGATAGCTTCAGTCCGTAGAGTGGACGGTTCGGCTAGAAAACCAGCAAGCTTCAGTTCGATACCGCCGTCACCCGGCTCAACTCAGCCGATGAGTAGCACAGTGAAACTTTGGGTAAAGTAAGGAGCTGATTGTAGGGTGTAGCATCCACCTCAGATGCCTCAAAACAATCTCCTTGGTCTAGCGCTAATAAAAAGGAATTAACTCCCTCACTGAGCGGCTCAATTACCGACTTAGCCGCCCGGTCGGATCTTTCTTTTTTCTTTACATTATTATTAAAACTCAAGATTGGCAAATGGTGCTTCCGTTTTTATCAAAACAATGACGAACGGTGCTTGCTCCTTCTTATTAAACAATTATACCATCAGGAATAACATCCTGAAAAGATGTGGATATGAAACTTTTGTACGATGAATGTCATCTTATATCAATAAGACACTAAGCAATTTGTACTTCTTGGGTCTTATGACAAAACAATCTTTCAAACAACGATCAAACAGTACGTAAGTGTATCCCTATATTCTTCTATTTATTGGTTATGATTTCCACATAAAATACTGAACATGGTAGGGTACTATATAATTCCATTATTTATCCACACAAATAGGATTTGTATAGAGATGATGATCCCATATTTAAATTAGTAATGGTCATTTACAAACAACCAAGTGAAAATAATTTTTTTTTTTGTTTCTTTTTTTTGGAGAAGTGAGATATTATATGAAAGTGACCTTGGTGTAATGTGGTGTGTGTATTGGTTTGTTGGTCGATGTTGCAAAGCCCCAAATACAATTTTATCTCCGCCCCAACACAAGTCCCCGCCCCCTGCCCTGCCTAATAATAGCAATCGAATAATTGGATGGCAATCATTAATATATATTATATGTTCTTAAAATAATTATCATGATTATAAAATGGGGAACATGGACTTTAATGAACGATTGCAAATTGATGAATTAATTTTCATTTTCGAGAAACGGGGGGGGGGTGTGCGCGAGGGGGGTGCTGTTGGAAGGGGCTGGGAGCGTGAGTGAACTTGAAAGTATTAAAGATACAATTGATTTGTTTTTAAAAGAGATTAGTAAGAAAGCAACAAAGATAATATATTTAAATTTGATTTTTTTCTTCTTCTTCTGTAAACCGCTCCTGTCTTTGTTGGCCTCTATATATTCAAGTAGTCAATTTCTGTTTAACACTAATAATAATAAATCCGTCTTACTTTCGTATTGAGACACTTAGTATTTGTTATAATGCTGACTTATCCAGAACAACTTATACCAACAAATATTGAGACAATCCCAATATTTTCACCGGGGTAAGTCATTCTTTTTAACACACACAATTTAGATAATATATATATATATATATATATAATATATATATATATATATATATTATGATAATGTAACAAACATATAGTATTCAGCCGACCAATTTTGGAAAGGAGAATATGTGCTTATATTGAGTCAAACCTAATTTTTTTAAAGTTCATTCATTAATGATTAATTAGCGGGATTTAACTACTTAAATGTCGGCTAAACAAATCAAGAAAAATCAATCTCTGTATGTACATTCAGCCTATTAGGCCTCATCCAGCAGATCAGCTAAATGAACAAAGATTTGCCTCGTGTATTGTTTGAACCCTGTCGTCGGATCGACAATTCAAGCCTCTTACCCCATACAACCCAAACGCCTCGCAACTTTCACGCTTTGTTAAAGTAGTAAGTATTGTATCATATTCTTTAAGAGACTTTGCACGAACTTTATGATAATGTAAAACAACATATAAGCTATTTTCAGCCGACAATAATTTATATACATATTATATAATTATTATAATTAATATACCAAACTGTGGCCCTAAATCCTCGCGTGGAGAAGAAAACCCAGCAAATAGTTTTGATTGTTAAAAATATACTTACCAAACTTACCGCGAGGGAGATAAAAATTTTTGGAAAAAAGAAAAGGACTTTAAGATAATGATTACCAACCAAAAAATAATTTATGGTACAATATTTTTGGCAAAAGAAAAAACAATGAGATATACATTTCATTACAAAACTGCCAGAAATTTAAAGCTAATAAGTAAAAGAAAGTGCCTCAATACCTAAGTAGAGTCTCTAGTCAGATTCTTAGCCCTGAAGAGCATTACGAAACTTTTGTATAGGTTTATCTATCCTCATTAGATTAATATATATAATATATATATAAATATATATTATATAGGTTTGTTTCAACGAATTGAGAAAAATAAATTGTTTTTGTAGTATAAAACACACTCCACTCCATGACACAGAAAAGGAGGAGATGGAGGGGGGGGCTCAAGAATTTGTACAGGAGTTCCAGAAAGAGGAGGCTGTGGTAGTTAGGATAGGTCCCTGGACTAAAGGAATTCCTCTACCCTGCTTTACTGGGCAAGCCAACTTTTTTTTCCCACAAAAAGAAGAATGGATATTCCTTTAGAATCTCTCAAGACTATCAACATAAATGAGGACAAGTCAAGAAACCAGAATTCTACATTTTTACACCAATAGACATAACACCCCCAGCCCCCAACATCGACCCCCAACCCTAAAAATCACACCCACCCCGAATGTCATTGCACTTTAAACCACATCTCAAATCTATTACTTTGAGAAAAGGATTTTTAAAAATTTATTATATTTGTTTTATTTTATATATATATATATATATATATATATATATATATATATATATATAATATTATATGTGTGGTGTGTTGGTGTGTGTTGTATATCTCAAAACCTTATTAACTTGAAAAAAAAAAGTGTTTTTTTTAAATTGATATATTTCTTTCATCATCTATATAATAGTATTATATTATATGTGTGATGTGTGCCTATTCAAAAACTATACTGAAAAAAAAGTATTTTTTTAATAAATTATATATTTCTTTCTCATTTATTATAATTAATATACCAAGCCGTGTTGTAATTCCTTCTGCGGTTAGAAAAAAACAGAAAAAACCAGGCAAATTAGTTGATTGGTAGAAAAGTAAACTACATACACATAACGAGAGAAACGAGGAGAGAAAAAAAATTTTTTTGAAAAAAAAAGAGAAAAGACCAAGGATATCGTACAACAAAAAATAAACTTAATTTCTATTGAGCAGTATTTTGCAAAAAAAAAACAATTTATATGTATAAATATGAGTACATATAGATTATATATATATTCATATAAACCGCTAGAGAATAGCAATAAGTACTGCTCCTTCAGGGCTAAGAAATTCTTAGCCCCTGAAGAGCATTAAGCGAAACTATAGTAGGTTCGCTGACACATATTATAACATATATTAATATATAATCAAAACCTATATAACTTGAGAAAAAAAGAATATTTTATATATATAAATTTCTTCATTTCTTTCAATCAATTTTTTTATATATATATATATATTATATATTATAATATATAATTTAATCAAAGGCTCCTGGTCGATACCGGCCCCGCCAACTTGAGCATATGAGTTTAAGCACAGGATCTGTGCAATGTAAAGTGAGGAGCTGATGGTGAGGTGTTGAGCGCTCCACCCAGATGCTAAGAGCGGTTAATAAAAATCATCTCTTATCAAATATTCATTTATACATGATAAAAATAATTTTACTATATTTTTTTAATTATCTTTTTTCTTTATACCTATGTATAGAAGGGGGAATGCCGACGGAATTGACGCAATTTTTCACCCCGCACCCTGAGTCTCGGCTTGTGGGTCGTGTCCCACATAAAAAGGGCCTTGTGCTGACCCGTACAAGTGGGTTACGTGAAAACTATCATCTAGTTATATAACAAAAACTAGAAGGATTAACTGAATGTGCCCAGGATTTGAAAATAAATAAAACACTTATCTACATATCCACATAGATATGATAAACAATTATGTTTTAGTATTATTTGTTTTATTCTCTTTAATTTTAAAGGTTAAGCCTAATGAGTCAGATTATACTCTACTACTAGTTTCGGTTAATGTAGCTCGATCAGGCAAGAATCTGGCCCTGGATGGAGCTACTAACCGTTTCATCCTTAGGACATTACGGAGTCGCAAAAAAAAAAGAATTAATTGATTAATTGTGTATAAAGTGGGACTAATAATGACCATATATACATCACACTCAGTATATATATAATTTGACAGACAGGTTTCCGAATCACGACACGGGCGTCTTCGATCTATAGCTCGCTGATGAGGCTAATAGGCCGAAATGTACATAAGAGGATTGATTTTTTTCTCGATTTGTTAGCTTACATTTTAAATTAGTTTAATCCTGCCTATTAATATTAATGAATTATTTAAAAAAAAATAGGTTCACTTCAATTTAAGCACATATTTTCTCCCATATATATATATAGTAAGGGAAATGAGGAATTGAAATCCGACAATATGAGGAAAAACTGAGTAAAGAAAAGAAAAGAAATGTAAATGAATAAAAATGCAAATTTAGATCGATACTAATTAACGATATCATTACACATGTGTCTTCGGTCAGTTTTGATTGTGTGAAAATATTGTCGCCACATACAAGAATCGACCTCATTCTCTTGTATGTGTGCGAAACACATGTGTAAAGTGAATATACGATTAAATGTGATATCGATTGAAATTCTTTTATCCATTTACATTCTTTCCCTCATTTTTCCTTACCATATATAAATATATATTATATTATAATTATACAATAGTGATAATACTAGTAAGAGAGCGGTTCAAATAATAACAAAAAAAAAAAATGAAAATAAAGAAAAATCTTTCCCTAAATTGATTAAGAGATATCAATAATTAACATCCATCGGGTCAAACAGAAATGGCTAAAAAAATTAAGTGGTCACTCTTGGAAATTAATTTATTGAGATACTGGACTATAACAGTCATTGTGCTAAGTTATTTATTTTACTTCGAAAAGAACTATTCAAATTTTTATTGGTGATGGTTTTCGCTAAGTGATACTACCTACTAATTAGTTCTGCTAGTAGTAGCTCATCAGAGGCAAGAATCCTGCCTTGATGAATACTAAACACGATTCACTTCCTTAGGCAGTTCCTGGGTCGCCAGCCATGGCAACAGGCTATAGGCGCTCATTCTGCACCACGGGCTACTAGTTTAAAAAATATATAATTTTGGACACTAGCCATCATCTCTAGTGAGTCTAAAAGGTAAGTGTAATGCTGAATTTCAGTGCTACAGTGAGCAACTCCTGCGACACTGCTGTTGCCAAAACTGCTATAGGTTTTTTCTTATCCTTTTACTTTGGATCCACAGCAAAGCAGAGTGAGAGAGAAGACGAGAGGGATCTGCTGCTTGGAAACAGCACATCCTCCATATTCAACCCGACAGGGTTAAAAGTTAAACATAGTTTTTAAAAAAAATTTAAACAATTTGGACACCAGCCATTGTCTTTGAGAAGATGGAAGAGATGCCAGCATCAGTGTGTGTTCGTTTAAACTGGATTACTAGAATGTAGAGCTCCTAGGGAAGAAGAGAATCTGAGAGAGAAGAGAGAGAGAATAAAGCATGGAAGAGAACGAGGAAGAGGAGAAGAATGGGAGAAGAAGAGAGAAAAAAAGAGAGAGAGAAGGAGAAGGGAAAACAAGGAAAGGAGGAGACAGGACGGAGAAGAGAGAAGAGTGGAAGGAAGAAGAGAAAGAGGAAGAAAGAGGAGAGAAGGAAAGAGAGAAGAAGAGAGAGAAGAGAGAGAAAGAGAGAAGAGGAGAAAGGAGAGGAGAGAGAAAAGGAGAGAGAAAGAGAGAGGAAGATAGAGAAGAGAGGAGAGGAGAGAGAGAGAGAAAGAGGAGAGAAAGAGGAAGAGGAGAGGAGGAGAGGAAAGGAGATGAAAGGGAGAGGAGAGAGAGAGGAGAAGAAAGAAAAAGAAAGAAAAGAGAGAGAAAAGAGAAGAGAGAAGAGAGAGGAGAAAGGAGGAGAGAGGAGGAAAGAGGAAAGAAAAAGAAAAGAGAAAGAAAGAGAAAAGAGAAGAAAGGAAGAGAGAGAGAAAGAAAGAGAGAAAGAGAAAGAAGAGAAAGAGAGGAGGAGAAGAGAAAGAAAAAGAGAAAGAGAGAAAAGAAAGAAAAGAGAAGAGAAGAGAAAAACAAGAGAAAATAAAGAAGACGAAGAGAAAGAAAGAAAGAGAAAGAAAGAGAAAAGAGAAAAAGAAAGAGGAAAGAAAGAAAGGAAGAAGAGAAAGGAAAGAAAAGAAAGAGAAAGAGAGAAAGAGAGAAAGAAGAGAAAGAGAAAGAAAGAGAAAGAGAAAGAAAGAAGAAAGAGAAAGAAAGAGAAAGAAAAAAGAGAAAGAGAAGGGGAAAGAAAGAGAAGAAGAAAGAGAAAGAGAAAGAAAGAAGAAAGAGAAAAGAGAAAGAAAGAGAAAGAGAAAGAAAGAGAGAGAGAAAGAGAAAGAAAGAGAAAGAGAAAGAAGAAGAAAGAAAGAGAGAGAGAAAGAGAGAGAGAGAAAGAGAGAGAGAAAGAGAGAGAGAGAGAGAAAAAGAGAGAGAGAAAGAGAGAGAGAGAGGAGAGAAAGATAAGGAGAGAGAGAGAGAGAGAGAGAGAGAGAAAGAAAGGAGAGAGAGAGAGAGAAGAGGAAAGAAAGGGGAGGGAAGAGGAGAGAGGGAAGAAAGGAGAGAGAGAGAGAAGAAAAGAAAGGGAGAGAGAGAGAGAGAGAGAGAAAGAAGGAGAGAGAGAGAGAGGAGGAAGAGAGAAAGAAAGGAGAGGAGAGAGAGAGAGAGAGAGAAAGAAAGGGAGAGAGAGAGAGAGAAAGAAAGGAGAGAGAGAGAGAGAGAAAAAAGGAGAGGAGAGAGAGAAGAAAGAAAAAGGGAGAGAGAGGAGAGAGAGAGGAAGAAAGAGGAGAGAGAGAGAGAGGAGAGAGAAAGAAAGGGAGAGAGAGAGAGAGAGAGAGAAAGAAAGGGAGAGAGAGAGAGAGAGAGAGAAAAGAAGGGAGAGAGGAGAGAGAGAGAGAGAGAAAGAAAGGAGAGAGAGGAGGAGAGAGAAAAGAAAGGGAGAGAGAGAGAGAGAGAGAGAAAGAAAGGGGAGGAGAGAGAGAGAGAGAGAAGAAAGGGAGAGAGAGAGAGAGAGAGAAGAAAAGGGAGAGAGAGAGAGGAGAGAAAGAAAGGAGGGAGAGAGAGAGAGAGAAAGAAAAGAGAGAGAGAGGAGAGAGAAAGAAAGGAGAAAGAAAGGAGAGAGAGAAAAGAAAGAGAGAGAGAGAGAGAAAGGAGAGAGAGAGAGAGAGAAAGGAGAGAGAGAAGAGAGAGAAAGGGAGAGGAGAGAGAGAGAGAGAGAAAGGAGAGAGAGAGAGAGAGAGAGAAAGGGAAGGAGAAGGAGAGAGAGAGGAGAGAAGAAAGGAGAGAGAGAGAGAGAGAGAAAGGAGAGAGAGAGAGAGAGAGGAGAGAGAGAGAGAGAGAGAGAAAGGGAGAGAAAGATGGAGAAAGAGAGAAGAGAAAGAGAGAGAAAGAGAGAAAGAGAGAGAAAGAGAGAAGAGAGAGAGAAAATGCAAATTACTGTCACGATCCTAGTCAAAAGGTCAAGCAATGGCTGGGTGATACTGAGCTCTGTCTGATCTATTCAAAAAGAAAGGGGTGTGGACAAGCAGCTAGCGCGAGTGGGGTAAACCATGTTTATTCAGGGCTACACTGTAAAGGACACCGAAAGTAAAATTGGATACATTACAAAAAAAAAAAAAAAAAAATATATATATATTATATATATATATATATATATATATCCATCCAAAGAGTCTACCTCAGAGCAGGTGGTAGACAAACAAGGACATCTCTCAAGCAATTTAAAATCTCCTCTTACTCCAGACCTCAAAACACAACAGACTACAAAGTAACCCGAGGTTTTTTTGTTTTTTTTGGTGGGGGTGTCTTCCTCTTTCCCAATTATAAAACTAACGAAAAGGAGGAGGAGAAAAAAAAAATTGGGGTGCNCCAACCAAAGAGAGAGATAAAACCATCCCACCATGTTCCCTTTCAGTGACAATAACTAAAACAATATTGTTTATATGTTAACATATTTCACTGGTTTTTTATTATCAAATTTGTTATTCTTACATCTCGGGATATAAACTTACAATATACCGAATTCTAAAACGACTGGTAAGTCACATATTTTTTTTAAACATTAGTTTAGTTTAAAACACCTACACTTACAGTTATTTCATGCTTAAAAAAAAAAAAAAAAAAAAAAAGTACTTTTAATTTTTAATCAATTTGTATAATCAAACAAGCAAAGCTACACAAGAACCTGTGGAGTGTTCTTATGGGTGCTCTTCGTCTGGCATTTGTGGCCAACTAAGCTTAGTAGATAGTAAGTAATAGTCGTCGGGGTGGCTAAATATCGTAATCAGCCATGCAGCGAGGAGTCTATCAGCCTTTTCACTAGCGCTAGACAGGAGATTATTTTAGCGCCTGAGGTGCAGCGTCACACCTACCATCAGCTTCCTTACTTAACCGCACAGATCCTGTGCTAACTCATATGCTGATTGGCGAGGGTGGGTATCGAACTAGAAACCTTGTGGGTTCTAGCGCGACGCCTACCTACTGAGTTAACCAGGCCTAGTGATTAGTAAGAAAAATTTGCCTCGTATCATTAAATCAAAAAGTAAAAACTAGAAAGTGTTCATTTATAATGACAAATGGTCACTTTATACGACGAGTAGTTAGATACAATTCAGTTGTCTTATACGGAGTTAATCCAATATGGAATAAAATTAAAATAGTTGCAAGACTCTAGAATCATCCAGAGAAATTAATCACATATTTTATTTTGCTCCAAAGAGAGAAAATCAATGATGGCCCATATTTTTTTTTCTGCTGTATGAATTGTTAGGTTTTAGCTAGACATTTATTTACCAAAACAAGAATGAGGAGAAAATTTTTTTTAAATAGAAATAAAAATAAAAAAAGTTAAAAAAAAAAAACCTGGCATAACGAGAGAACATTAAAAAAATCTGTGGGGAAAAAAAAATAATAAAATTAAGATTTTAACGGAATAAAAAAAATATAAAAATCAGGGGAAAAAAAAATCAGGGAAAAGAAAAAAAAAATCAGGAGATAAAAAAGAAAGAAAAAACATCAGGGAAAAAAAAAAAAAAATCAAGGGGAGAAAAAAAAAAAATCGGGGGGGGGGGGGAGAAAGAATCAGGGGGGGGGAATCAGGGGGTGAAAAAAAAAAAAAAAAAAAAAATCAGGGGAAAAGTAAAAAATTTAAAATTAGAAGAAAAAAAAACTAACGCAAACAAAACCCCAAACTAAAAAGAAACATGTAGTGTTGAGGTAACACATTGTAAACATTATAGTTTCTCCATGTATGATACAATTATGAGTAGTTAGATACCAATCCAGTTGTCTTATTATCCGAGTTAAACCATATGGAATAAAAATTTAAAAATTGTTGCTGGACTCTAGAATCTCCAGGAAATTAATCAACATTATTTTGCTCTAAAGAGAAGAAAAATCAAAATGAAGGACATTTTTTTTTTTTTTGCGCTGTATAATTGTTCGGTTTTAGCTATGACATTTATTATACAAAAATAAACAAGAAAAAAAAACAAAAAAACAACCTTGCATAACAGACTGAAACTATATATATATTATATAATGAATATGATATATAAAAAACAAGGTTAAACT
>CM042181.1:40291437-40301437 GCA_023376005.1 Doryteuthis pealeii | reverse complement strand
AGAGAGAGAGAGACAGAGAGAGAGAAGAGAGTGAGACAGAGAAGAGAGAGAGAGAGAGAGAGATAGAGAAAGAGAGAGAGAGAGGAATATATTGATAGAATGGACATTGGTCAGTGGTTCAGAATCCAGAAAATTGGTCAATACATTCTACAACTGTCTGCAGAGTATGGCTTTATTTCAATTTGCACTTGGATGTCAGACGTAAATGGAATGGTCAGTTGAAGCAAAAAGAATTGTTTTTCGACATCGGCCATTAAACTCTTTTAATGGACAAGTTCCTCTGACAAAATTAAAAGCTAAAACCAATTTCCCTTAAGCACTTTGGAAACGGTCAGATGAAAAAGCAGACATCAAAATGATGGGATTAAATGGAGAGATACACAGTTTTATGGCACACTGACTGCTCTGCAATGGTCATATATATATATATAAACAAACACACACAAAAAAATTCGAAGGGAGATATCACCAGACACACAGATACAGACCACAAGGTAACAGCTCCAGAACTTCGCTTTCAGAAATCTTCTGATGAAGGGATCCTTATCTCAAAATATCAAGAAAATAAATCAAGTCAACGAACAACATCATAGTTACCTTATTTTTCTTTACACTTGCATTGTAATAGCCTTCAAAACCAACCACCAAACCATCCACACACATATATATATATATATATCATATGAAGAAAGGAAGTGAATCCGACAGTATGTAGTATATTAAGAAAATTGAAAAAACACAGGTTTAAATAAGTTGAGTGGTAAGTTTATTGGCCGACCCTGCAGTGTTTCGATCTATTAATTAGATCATCTTCAGGGCATTTGTTGGTATATGGAAGGTGATAAAAAATTTTTATCACAGAATAACGAGAAAAGCAAGTGATAGTCCTTGTTTATCAGTCTGTTCAAAATTTGAAGTCTGAAGAAAGGACGCTGAAAAAAGGTTTGAAATATGACGTCAAATATTCTCTTTTACAGTGTGAGTGTGTGTATCGAAAAAAGGCATTGTATATATATATATATATATATATATATATATCTTATTATAATGGAGATTGTGTGTTTGTCTGTCTGAAGCCGAAACTAAATCACTACTCAAGTCACAATTCCCTTAGTTATTGACGTCACATTCACCATGAATTTATTTTTATTTAAACCTCAGTTATTGATAAAATTGTTATACCTTATTAATACTTTTGACTTTATCTACATTCTAATAACATGCAATTGTATTTATATATACAACAAATAGCGGGTTAACAGTGTGAACAGGAAAGCTAATTTGCATATTGATATTAAAAGTTTAATTTTATTAAATATGCGCTTGGTATTATTGATTTTCTAATTGTTTGTTTTTTTCTTAATGAATATGAGCAAAAAACTCAGGGATAAATCTTAAAAGAAATCCTTTAATATAAAGAAATAACAGTAATTTTATTCTTTACTTCCTAATTTAACTAAATAGTTAAATTAGGAAAATTCAGCAATAAAAGGAGGGAGTGATGAAAAATGATGGAAGACTTAGTTTCAAAGTTGTTCTATTCTTCGATTATACCCCCTCTGTTTCAAATCATTTTATTTGGATTTTTATTTAGTTTCAAAAGTATTTCAAATTTAACATATTTCATTACATTAAAATTCAAATACTTGCACCCGGAGGGTGCATATATTTGCTAGTATATATAAGTAAAGAAATAATAAAAGACTTAGAGATTTAGCATTATAGTCTATTTCAGTGAGCTTAGACTATAATGCTAAATCTCTAAGTCTTTTATTATTTCTTTACTTATATATTTGCTCTGTGACTAACATAAGAGCACACATTGAGCTCTCAACTGGACAGGTTTTTTAAATAAAACTCTTGTGTCGTAAGGAAGATTTCTTCTCTGGACTTTTGGATTATATATATATATATATATATATATATATATATATATATATTGTTAAATAAGGCAGCCATTTTTTGTCTGCAAGTTTTGTCCTTTGTTTTTTTTCATATTGCCGGATTATTTTTGTAATATCTGGGTGAAAAGTGCCTTAAAGAGGGGTTAGTAATCTTTAACCAAATTACTAACCCCACTTTTAGGCACCATTAGGAATTCCCATATAAAAAAACCTAGCGATCTAATAAACCAAAATCAACAACATAAACATGCATAATAAACTTATATATATACATATATATATAACTTTAAAATGAGAGTGTGTGTAAGATAAGGAACTTACCCAAAATATTGTCGTGCCGGAGTAAAACCGTTTGGTAAAGTTCTGTTTCCCTAAACCAACTGTCTTCTTCTGTCGTAAGGAAAATCTTCACGGCCACATTTTCTCCTCTCCATTTACCTTTCCATACTTCGGCGTACTTTCCTTTACCTATCAACTTTATAAGGTTTATCTGTTTGGCTATCGTTCTTTGGACCTACAAAAATAAGTTAAAAAAAAGAAAAAGGTGCTGAATATTATTAACAGTTCAACAATTGTCAGACAAAAAGAAAAAAAAAACAAAATTGGAATACAAGGTGTCACGGTCGATAATCTCGGACACAAATTACATTTATATTTTTCCCGGAATCTGAGATTCAGTTGTTCAGAGTACAACTCCAAGTTTCCTGCAGAAGAGATGTGTCACATCCTAGCCATGGTGAACAGGTGTGGTGGTCATGGTATAAAAAGGTTGCTCATCATAATAGAATGGTTAACAAGCTAGTCTTGCAGATCCAATAGCAAGTTCGATCGTTACTGGTTTGGTTTGGTTTTGTTTTGTTTTACAGTATATCAACTTCAGTGGGTCATTTAATGCTGATAAAGTTTTGAAATAAATCAATTCTTAATGGATAATACAATTTTTTAATAAATACATTTTCTATTTAACCCATCGATGGGACCTTAACAGGTACTACCACTCCGGTCAGAGTGGACCAGGGAGCAATGAAGGGGGCTCCTCATTCTCCAAACCTCCAAAACTGGAACCTCCCATCAGATAGAGTTTAACGTCATTCCCAGGACATGTAGACCCTCAATCACAGCCTTCTAGCACCCATATGATAAAAAGGGGTTGGGGCCTGCCATAAGGGCAATAGGGTTGGGAAAATCATATAGGTGCTAAGGCTTGACGTGACCAACCGATTGATCGGAGGGGGCCTCTCCGACCGCCTGTCTAGCCCAAGTTAGGGATAAAGTGGAGTATTGCAAGTCATGAACTGCTCAGCCACCTGGGTTCTATCCTTAAGCATCACGGTCGCCACCCATGGACAACAGGTGGGGGGAGTCTTACCCTCCGCAGAGGTGCATTCTAACACAATCAGGATCGTCACTGGATTCTACAGACTTGCGACCTTGTGTTACATCCTACCCATGGTGAACAGGTTGGGTAAAAAGGGTGCCCATCATAATATAATGGTTAGCAAACTGGTCTTGCAGATCCAATAGCAAGTTCGATCGTTACTGGATGCTACACACCTTGTGTCACATCCTACCCATGGTGGATGGGTTGGGTTTAAAAAAAAAAAAAAAAAAAAAAAAAAAAAAAAAAAAAAAGGTTATTTATAAGGAAGTGGGTCCCGGTCTCCTGCCTCAAAAATTGCTACCGGTGACTATCAAAATAACGACCCAGCTCAATCTATTCAAAACTATCCATCTTCATATCTATCTATCTATCTATCTATCTCAATTTGTTCCTATTTATCTATATTATCACGTCATAATTCTTGTTTATTAAACTAAAAACAAGACATTAAACAAACATGAATAAAAAAAATCTTAGTATTTAAAGTAATATAGATAAATATGAACAAATTGAAATAGATAGATATGAAGATGGATAGTTTTTAATAGACTGAGATGGATCGTTATTTTAATAGTCACCGGGTAGCAATTTTTCGAGGCAGGAGATCGGGACGCACTTCCTCATAAATTTAAAAAAAAAAAAAAAAAATGAAAAACTGCACAGTTGAAAAATTCAAAGCTCTGTCCTTGAGACCAATAAGGACAGACCTATGGGAAAGAAATAATTCAAAGGAATAAATTGATATATATATATATATATATATATATATATTTTAATACTCGTCCAGGTTATCTCAGTTGGTAGAGCGTTCAGCTAGAAACCACAAGGTTCGATACTGGCCCTCGCCAACTCAGCGTATGAGTAGCACAGGGATCTGTGCGGTAAAGTGAGGAGCTGATGGTAGATGTGGCACTCCAACTCAGATGCTAAAATAATCTCCTCGGTCTAGGACAAGTGTAAAGGGGATAGACTCCCTCGCTGTCTGGCTGATACCGACATTAGTCCGCCCAGACAACTTTACTTTTACTCTTATTAACATCCTGTTGAGATTTTTCGAAGTCTTGAGCATGATTCCTGGAAGGATTTATCAATAAAATGGCTAAAAATGGCCTTTTCAGAATTTTTGAGATGAGGCTTGATAATTTGGATTATTTGGATTATTCGGACTATTGTCCTCATCTTCATTGTTATCTGTACAACGTTTTGGCCAATGTGCCATTCGGTCTTCTTCAGGTATTTCTTGTCAGACTCGGGGGACTTCTCGGACTCGGGGAACTTTCTCGGACTCGGGAACTGTCTCGACTCGGGGAACTCTCGGACTCGGGGAACTTCTCGGATCGGGAACTTCTCGGACTCGGGGAACTTTCTCGGACTCGGGAACTTTTCTCGGACTCGGGATCTTCTTTGACAGAATAAGACAGTATAGGACATTAAGAGAAAAGTACGACCGTTATCATCTTGCAACACCCTCTGGTTAAAAATGAGACCATCCAAATCATACAAGATGAAATGCAAATATGTAAATCCTGATTATCTGGTGTTGCTTATCTTCTAAATACTTATGAGCATTGTCACCTCAGCTAAATAATGGACCATTCCATTTTTATTAAAAAGGAAGTAAAAGGACATGCTACACAGAAAAAATATAAGAAAGAAAGAAAAAAGAGTAGATGAAAGATAGAGAGAAGTGAGTGATAACGCTAATCCATTTCAATCAAAAAAAATGAAAAGTAGGAAAGAAAGGGGAAAAATAGTGAGAGAGTTAAATCAATATTATTATACTTTTTACATATTGAACTATTTAGCAATAGCTCTTAAGCAAACATGTCAAATGTTGTAATAACTGAATCACCATCAAAAGTAAGTCGGTGGGTGGCCTAATGTCAGTATCAGCCAGACAGCGAGGAAGTCTATTCCTTTTTCACTAGTGCTAGACCAAGGAGATCATTTTAACATCTGAGGTGGAGTACCACACTTACAATCAGCTCCTCACTTTACTGCACAGATCCCTGTGCTACTCATTTACAGAGTTAGCAAGGGCTGGGTTTGAACCTGGAAACTTGTGATTCCTAGACAGACGCTCTACCAACTGAGCTAAACCGGCCTTCATACTGTGGTATATCCACAGGTCCTGCTAGTCAAGATTATTATACTTTTTACATATTGAACTATTCAGCAATAGCTCTTAAGTAAACATATCAAATGTTGTCAAATTATCATACAGTAGTATATCCACAGGTGCTGCTAGTGAAAACTATTATACTTTTTACATATTGAACTATTTGGTAATAGCTCTTAAGTAAACATATCAAACGTTGTAATAATTAGATTATCATACTGTGGTATATCAACAGGTCTTGCTAGTCAAGATTATTATACTTTTTACATATTGAACTATTTAGTAATAGCTCTTAAGTAAACATATCAAACGTTGTAATAATTAAATCATCATACTGTGGTATATCCACAGGTGCTGCTAGTACAAATAATTCTTGACAATTTCATGAAAAAGTTTTTTTTCTCTTCTTTTTAATGAGAAAAAATTTGTCCAATTGCACTAGACTGACCGAGCTGTTCTAAAACGGAAACAATGTGTGGGTGTTTTAGAATAAAACACCTTTAATAACACCTGGACTAACGAGCATTACAACTAAAAAAAACTTGAGAATTTTCAACTTTAAAAATAAAAAACTTTTTTTTTTGCTCCTGGCTAAAAATGTTTTTCACAATTGCAAACGAATATTCTCAATGTGAAAAAGAAAAACAAAAAAAAAAACTTAAATGTGTACACATTTCATTAGAAGTGCTTTTATATATATATATATATATATATATATATATAAGTAATTGGTAATTTGCTTGAAGCATTGTTAAGTATGTTATAATATATTAATGATTTGAAGGCAATTAAAAAAAGATAATCTTTTATTTACTTATTTACTGGTCCATCTAATTAAATTAATACATTTTTTTTTACAACTGAAAAAAAAAAAAAAAAAAAAAATTAGAGAAAAAAGAAAGAAAAAAAATAAAATAAAATAAAAGCTAAGTATATGAATTTTTCTATGCGACCGTTTTTATTTTGAATTCAACATGGCTACATTGTTGCAAGGTAGGGGTTCAAACATTCGTTCTCAACAGATATTAAAAAAAATAAGAAATTACAGTTATTCGCCCATTTCATTCATAACATAAAGAAAAAAGAAAGGAGGAGAAAGAAAAAAAAGAAGAGGAAAAAAAAAAAAGAAAAAAAATATAACCACATAAAAAAAACTTAAGCACGTACATTTCTGATATTCATCTCTGAAGATAAAGTTTCTTTGAAATCGATAAGACAAAAATAACATCTTTTTGTTTTTAGTTTTTATACGCATTGTAATTGCCTTCAAATCATTAAATATATATATATATATATATATATATATTGTTGAACAGGCACACATAAGCACCACACAGAGTTTGGAAGACATGACACAAACCAAAATGGACAGTTACTAGTAACAACTCCAGTTTTGGAGATCTTCTGTAGAAGAGATTTTTATCTCGAAATATTAAGAATAAATCACAGGTTAACAGACAACACCATAGTTACCATTTTTCTTTACACCTGCATTGTGATAGCCTTCAAAACAACCAACAAACCAATATAAACACAATGCTTCAAGCAAATTATAAACCCTTTTATATATATATATATATATATATATATATATATATATATATATATATATATTATATATAAAATCAGATTGAAGAACTAAGTAGTAGGTTTAATCACCTTACCTGAAATGAAAGGAGGTGATATATGAAACGACAGGTGTAAAGAAAAGGTAACTTCTTGGGGGGGGGGGACTCTTTCAAATTTTGAGGAGGAGGAGGAGGGAGGGAAAATAAGAAAATGGATTGTTGGCATATTTAGTGAAAAAATGTTTTGAATGTGATTACTTGACCCATGTTGCTTAAGGACGGAATCCTGGTAGCTGAGCATTCCATGACATGCAGCACTACATTTTAGCCCTTACTTAGGCATTCGGAGAGGCCACCTTCGATAAATCGGCTAGTCACATAAGCCCTAGCATCTATATGATTGCCCTAACTCTGTTGCCCTTATGGCAAGCCCCAACCCTTTTTTATCATATGGGTGCTAGAAGACGGTGCCACAGGATCTTAGTGTTGTTGGGTATGACGTTAAACTGCATCTAAGTTTTAATAGGTGGACTGAACTATTGACACCCACAACAATACACCTACTTACACATACAGTATATGTATACCCACATACACATGTATGTATACATACGCACATATATATCTTATTATAATGGAGATTGTGTGTTTTTCTGTCTGTAACCAAAACTATATTACTACTCAAGTCACAATTCCCTTAATTATTTACATCAAATTCTCCATGATTTCATTATTTTAAACCTTCAGTTATTAATAAAAATTGTTTTACATTATCAATACTGTTGACCATATCTACGTACTAATAACATGCAATTGTATTTATATATACAACAGAATAGCGGTTTACAGTTTGAACGAGAAGGCTAATTTGCATATTGATATTTAAAATTTTATTTTAATAAATATGTGCTTGGTATTATTGATTTCTAATTGTTTGGTTTTATCTTAAGAAATATAAACAAAAATCTCGTGGATAAATCTTGAAAGAAATTTATTTACAAGAAGAAATAACTGTAATATTATCCTTTACTTCCTATTTTAACTAAATAGCTAAATTAGGAAAATTTACCAATGAAAGAGGGGAGTAATGGAAAATGATGGAATAGTTAGTTTCAAAGTTGTTCTATTTTTCGATTATACCCCTCTGTTGCAGATCTTTTTATCTGCATTCTTAGTCAGTTTCATTAGCCTTTCTAATTTAATATGATATTTTATTATATCAAAACTTAAATACTTGCACCCGGAGGGTGCATATATTTGCTAGTCTATATAAAAAATGTTGTTCTGGTTCCAACGGGAGAAAATTCAATATTTTATAAAAAAAAAGGAAGGTCTGCAAAATGTATTTTGTTCTCAGAAAAATTTTTTTTAAATTCTTTTTGTTTTACATATGCAACACGTGTTTCAGATCTTCTGGTATCTTCTTCAGGCTTTGATTGATAATATGAAAATGAATTTTATATGCATGTGTATATATATACATACACATGAGTATTTCACCTCCTCTTCCTGTTTTTGTGGGGGTGGAATGGAATTTCATTTTTAACATTAGTCTTTTAAACAGGTGTTTTTGTTTTTTGGGTGGTTTACTAATAAAGTCATTAGCTGAATTTTTATAGCTTTTTTTTATAACTTTTTTATTTTTATTACTTTTTATTTGGGTTGTCTTGATAAAGTTCATCAGATGTTCATTTGATATATCAGGTGTGTGTGTGTTTGTAATTTGTTTTTTGTTCTGAAGACATTCTATGTTTTTCTACTTAAATTTATACTTTTTGGGTGTGTGTATGTGTGTGCCTACACAAGCATGATCTACTCGAACACACACACCCATCTGTGGGTGATTCTAATCCATTCCCAATTTACACACACACACTTATCTTATGTGGTTTTTCTTACAACCTATTCAGTATAACTAGCTCCTATGTATCTATATAACTAACTGTGCAGCTCACTCAAAACTTATTAAGGAATTGCTGCAGCTTGCTTAACGAAATAAAGAACACAAGTAGTCCAGCTGACATTAACTGCGAGAAGTAATCACTTCTGCCATTTTATTATTATTTGGGGCCGGGATAGCTCAGTCGGTAGAGCGTTCGGCTAGAAACCACAAGGTTCCTAGTTCGATACCGGTCCCCGCCAACTCAGCGTATGAGTAGCACAGTGAACTGTGCGGTAAAGTAAGGAGCTGATTGTAGGTGTAGCACTCCACCTCAGATGCTAAAACAATCTCCTTGGTCTAGCGCTATTGAAAAGGGGATAGACTCCCTCACTGACTGGCTAATACCGACTTTAGGCCGCCCCGTCGACTTTACTTTTTTTTTTACTTATTATTACAACTCCAAAGATGGCCAAAATGGTGCTTCCGTTTTTTATCAAACAATGACCGAAACGGTGCTTCCATTTCTTATTAACCAATATATACCACAGGAATACATCCCTGAAAAGATGGTGGATATGAAACCTTTGTACGATGAATGTCATCTTTATATCAATAAGACACTAAGCAATTGTACTTCTTGGGTCTATGACAAAACAATCTTTCAAACAACGATCAACAGTGACGTAAGTATCCCTGATATTTCTATGTATGTTTTGGTTATGATTCCACATAAATATCTGAACTGGTAGGTACTTATATAATTCCCATTATTATCCACACAAATAGGATTGTATAGAGATGATGATCCCATATTTAAATAGTAATGGCATCTTACAACCAACACAGCAAAATAATTTTTTTTTGTTTTCTTTTTTTTTTGAGAAAGTGAGATATTATGAAAGTGACCTTGTGTATGTGTGTGTGTGTACTTGTTTGTTGGTCAGTTGCAAGCCCCCAATACAATTTTATCTCGCCCCACACAATATCCCCCCCCCCTGCCCGCCTAATAATAGCAATCGAAATTGGAGCAATCATTAATATTATATTATGTTGCTTAAAATAATTATCATGATTAAATGGAAATGAACGATGCAAATTGATGACAATTTCATTTTCAGCAACGGGGGGGGGGGGGGGTATCCTCTC
>CM042181.1:40277898-40285398 GCA_023376005.1 Doryteuthis pealeii | reverse complement strand
ATTTTTTTTAAATTTAAATTAAAAAAAAGAAAAGATTTCTTTTTAAATTTAAATTAAAAAAAAAGAAAGATTTCTTTTTAAATTTAAAAAAAAGAAAGATTTCTTTTTAAATTTAAAAAAGATTTTTTTTAAAATTTAAAAAAAAAAGATTTCTTTTTAAATTTAAAAAAAGAAGATTTCTTTTAAATTTAAAAAAAGAGAAAGATTTCTTTTTAAATTTAAAAAAAAAGAAGAAAGATTTCTTTTTAATTTAAAAAAAAGAAAAAAATTAAAAAAAGAAGATTTCTTTTTAAATTTAAAAAAAAAGAAAGATTCTTTTTAAATTTAAAAAAAGAAGATTTCTTTTTTAAATTTAAAAAAAAGAAAAATTTCTTTTTAAATTTAAAAAAAGAAAAATTTCTTTTTAAACTTTCTTTTTAAAAAAAAAAAATTTCTTTTTAAATCTAAAAAAAGAAAAATTTCTTTTTGAATTTAAAAAAAAAAAATAAAATTTCTTTTTAAATTTAAAAAAATAAAATTTTTTTAAATTTAAAAAAAATAAATTTCTTTTTAAATTTAAAAAAAAAAAATTTCTTTTAAATTTAAAAAAAAAAAAAATTTCTTTAAAAAACATTTAAAAAAATAAAAAGTGAAAAACTCCCTTACCAAGAGTGGTAATCCAGATCCACTGCCAGAACTGTGGTTTATCAAATCTTTTATACACTCTCCAGTGTTGTAAGGATGGATTTGGTCTTCCTCATCAATATATTGTGGTCTCATTGTACCAGTACGGCAAAACCTATTAAAAAACAAACAAAAAACACACAAATACATTAGTTTCAAATAAGTTTAATTTACCACTAGAAGCAACTACACGGCATCACCTAGGTATAAGAGAAAAACAAACAAAAAAACAAAACAAAGTGGTATAATGGTTAGCAAGCTAGTCATGCAGATCTGCTGCTACTGAATTGTGAGTTTAATCCTCACTGGATGACCCATAAAAATCACCACACGAAAAAGACTTTATATGTTAATCCGACCTGAAAAAAATTATCGTTTTCCGCTTCCATAATATTTTTTTAACTATGAGATTCACGGACATTTTTAATGAGAATTTTAAATCTATTTTAATTTTTAAATATTTTTGCGAATATAAATCAAATCTTTATGATTTTGGCACCTAGTCTCAGTAACAGTGAATATATATATATATATATATATATATATATATATATATATATATTTGTTTGTTTGTTATTGTTCACTCAGCACCCCCATGCCTCATATGGTGGAGATGTCTCAGTATCATTGACAGGTTAATTTCGCAGGAATTTCTCCGTGCTGTACCATGGCCGAAACAGTATAGTTTCTGACTATCCTGCTGAAGTCCCTGTTTCAATTTCTGTCGGAGGGAAATCGTTAGTATATATCGCTGATCAGACTTAGTAAAGTCGAAACAGTCTGTACGATATTCTACACACCGAGTAATTCTTTGCGAAATCCACTTGTCATTATTATCTTCTATAATTATCGAATTTATGTGATATGCGCATTGTAATTGCCTCCAAACAAAAATATAAATATTAATATATACTTTATTCAACAATGCTTCTAAAAATTAAACAAACATCCAAAAAATAATACATTATATATACTAGCAAATATATGCACCCTCCGGGTGCAAGAATTTTAGTTAAATTTTATAATAAAATATCATATTAAATTAGAAAGGCTAATGAAACTGAATAAGAATGTAGATAAAAAGATTTTGAACAGAGGGGGTATGCTTGAAAAATAGAACAACTTTGAAACTAACTCTTCCATCATTTTTCGTTACTCCCGTCTTTCATTGGTAAATTTTCCTAATTAAACTGTTTAGTTAAAATAGGAAGTAAAGAATAATATTACAGTTATTTCTTCTTGTTAAGGGATTTCATTTAAGATTTATTGAAGAGATTTTTGCTCATATTCAATAAGATAAAACCAAACAATTAGAAATCAATAATACTAAGCATATATTTATTAAAATCAAATTTTTAAGATCAATATGCAAATTAGCCTTCCCATTCACACTGTAAACTGCTAATTTGTTGTATATATAAATACAATTGCATGTTATTAGTGTGTAGATATTGTTAACAGTCTTAATGATATAAAACAATTTTACTAATAATTGAGGTTTAAATAAAAAAATAAAATCATGGAGAATATGATGTAAATAACTAAAGGAATTGTGACTTGTATAGTAATATAGTTTCGGTTACAGACTGACAAACCCACAATCTCCATTATAATAATATATATATATATATATATATATATATATATATATTTACTTTGTCGTTAACTGTTTTATTTTCGTAGTTTCATCTGGACATACATACACACAACTGCTCTTTATATATGTTTAGATTTCTCTGTATTTTTGAGATGAGGCTTGATAATTAGTATTATTTGGATTATTCCAGAGTTCAAGAAGGCTCCTGAATCTGACAAGAAATACCTGAAGAAGGCCGGAGGGTACATCAGTCGAAATGTTGTACCAATAAAGATGAGGACAACAGTCCCAAAAATCTAAATAATACAAATTATCAAGCCTCATCTAAAAAAATTCAAACAAATAAGTTTCTGTATATAAGTTGTGTATATAACAATAAAGATGAGGACAACAGTCCCAAAAATCTAAATAATACAAATTATCAAGCCTCATCTAAAAAATTCAAACAAATAAGTTTCTGTATATAAGTTGTGTATATAACAATAAAGATGAGGACAACAGTCCAAAAAATCTAAATAATACAAATTATCAAGCCTCATCTCAAAAATTCAAACAAATAAGTTTCTGTATATAAGTTGTGTATAATAACAATAAAAATGAGGCCAACAGTCCAAAAAAATCTAAATGATACAAATTATCAAGCCTCATCTCAAAAATTCCGACAAATAAGTTTCTGTATATAAGTTGTGTATAATAACAATAAAAAATGAGGCCAACAGTCCAAAAAAATCTAAATGATACAAATTATCAAGCCTAATCTCAAAATTCAGACAAATAAGTTTCTGTATATAAGTTGTGTATAATAACAATAAAAATGAGGCCAACAGTCCAAAAAAATCTAAATGATACAAATTATCAAGCCTAATCTCAAAAATTCAGACAAATAAGTTTCTGTATATAAGTTGTGTATAATAACAATAAAGATGAGGACAACAGTCCGAACAATCCAAATAATACTAAGTTTGTCCGTCTCATCTGTCCAGGATTCCCTGGACAATACAAATTCTATTTTAGACTGTCCCCACTAACTGCTACTCAGGGTTTTTTTTTTTTACAGACAAATAAAAACATTTTCTTGGTATACTGACTTTTATAAAATGGTCAATACTGTGTTTCCCTGAAAATAAGACCTAGTGTTACAGAGTTCGTAGGTAGCCTATGAATTATGTATGAAGTGTAGTTAGATTTTTGAATTAAAGGTCGTTGAACATTGAAATAATGGAAGTAAATGGGAAAAGTACCGTTAGCTGGTGGAGTAATTGACAGCAGTTAACATTTACTTGATACACCCCACAAATTATATATATACACACACAACCACAACTAGACACATATACACACACACACACACACACACAACTACACATATATACACACACACAACCACACACAACTACACATATATACACACACACAACCACACACAACTAACATATATACACACACACAACACACACAACTACACATATACACACACACACAACCACACACAACTACACATATATACACACACACAACCACACACAACCACACACATATACACACACAACCACACACAACCACACATATATACACAACTACACTATTCACACACAACTAACATATATAAACACAAACCACACAATATACACACACAACCACACATATATACACACACAACCCACACAACTTATACATATATACACACACAACCACACACAACTATACATATATACACACACAACTACACACAACTATACATATATAACACACACAACTACACATATATACACACACAACTACACATATATACACACACAACTACACATATATACACACAACCACACACACAACCACACACACACACACAGACACAACTACACATATACACACACACACACACACAACTACACATATACACACACACACCACACACACACAACTATACACATATACACACACACACACACTACTATACACATATACACACTACATACCACATATACACCACACACTACTATACACATATACACACACACACTACTATACACATATACACACACACACACTACTATTACACATATACACACACACACACTACTATACACAATACACACACCACACACACACTATACACATTACACACACACACACACACTATACACATATACACACACACACACACAACTATACACATATACCACACACACACACACACACACAACTATACACACACACACACACACACACACACAAACTATACACACATACACACACACACACACAACATTACACATATACACACACACACACACACAACTATACACATATACACACACACACACACAACTATACACATATACACACACACACACAACTACATATACACACACACACACAACTATACACATATACACACACACACACACAACTATACACATATACACACACACACACAACTATACACACAACATATACCACACACACACACACACTATACTATACACATATACACTATACACACAACTATACACATATACACACACACACACAACTATACACATATACACACACACACACAACTATACACATAAACACACCACACACACAACTATACACATAAACACACACACAACACATATACACATAAACACCACACACACACAAATACACATAACACACACACACACAACTATACACCATAAACACACACACACACACACACTATACACAACACACACACAACCTATACACATAACACACACACACACAACTATACACATAAACACACACACACACAACACATAAACACATATACACATAAACACACACACACACACAACTATACACATAAACATATATACATATTACACACACACAGAACTATACAAACATATACACACACACACACACAACTATACAAACATATACACACACACACACACACAACTATACAAACATTATACATAAAACACACACACAAACATATACATATATACAACTATACACATAAACACACACACACAACTATACACATAAACACACACACACAAACTATACACATAAACACACACACACAACATATACACACACACACAACTTACACATAAAACAACACACACACAACTACCACACATAAACACACACACACAACTACACACATAAAACACACACACAACAACACATATACACATAAACACACACACACAACTATACACATAACACACACACACAACTATACACATAAACACACACACACAACTATACACATAAACACACACACACACTAACACATAAACACATAAACATATACACATAAACATATACACACACACAACTATACACATAAAATATATTACACACACACAAACTATACACATAAAACATATATACACACACATCGACACACTCATACATACCACACAAATAATTATACACAAACAGCTACATAGACACACACACACACAAATAATTATACACAAACAGCTACATAGACACACACACACACACACACACACATAATTATACACAAACAGCTACATAGACACACACACACACACACACACATAAATTATACACAAACAGCTACATAGACACACACACACACACAACACACACAATTATACACAAACAGCTACATAGACACACACACACACACACACACACACAATTATACACAAACAGCTAACATAGACACACACACACACACACACACACAATTATAACAAACAGCTACATAGACACACACACACACAACACACACACAATTATACACAAACAGCTACATAGACACCACACACACACACACACACAATTATACACAAACAGCTACATAGACACACACACACACACACACACAATTATACACAAACAGCTACATAGACACACACACACACACACACACACAATTATACACAAACAGCTACATAGACACACACACACACACACACACAATTAACACCTACATAGACACACACCACACATTATACACAAACAGCTACATAGACACACACACATAATATACATATATATATATATATATATATATATATATATATATATATATATATATATATATATATATATATATACACAAACAACTATTTAGACACATTACATACATATACAACAACATACATAAATATAAACCAAGCACACACAGACACACACATATACACACATTTACACAACAAATACAAACCCTACACACAAAATACATATAAAAAAAGAACATTTATAAACATTTACACAGCCAGAAATACATCCATCTCTATGTACAAATCAAAGAAACTCTCATGTAGATAATTGAATTTGAGTATCCACTGTACCAAAGCCAAAGAAGAAAAAAGAAAAAGGAAAAAAAGAGAAGCTTCCTCTGCACAATCACTTCCCCCAACCCGTTGCAGGGTAATTTCAACTGCAATTTTATGTATTTGTTTATTTATTCATTTTAAGAGAAATGAATAATAAAAAAATAAAAAAATGAATTGGAACATCAAAGAGGCCTCTTGGGTTTGAAAGGGGAGAGAACCAGGTCAGGCACCAATGGAGCAATCGTATCCTATAATCAGGTCTTTCAATATATCATCTCGATTCTACAACTACACCAAAAAGAAGAAAAAAATAATCATGGGGGCAGGAAGTGTGGCCGTAAAGAATCAGCTTAAAAAAAAAATGATAATCATAAAAATAAAAATAACAGATTTTTGTAAACTGAATGATAAATGAGCTTTTATGGCAAATTGATTTCTCTATAATGGTCATTTTTTTTATTCTTTCTTGTAAATCCTCAACCTTTTATTGTGTCTACTACGGTACTGATTTTAATTATAATCGGGTGTCAAAAGTTTTGCAATATTTTGGTACATGATAATTTGCAATGTGTGTGTGTATATATATATATATATATATATATATATATATATATATATATTATAAGGGTTTTGTAATTTACTTGGAGTATTGTGTTTTATATTGGTTTGTTGGTTGGTTTGAAGGCTGTCACAATGCAAGTGTAAAGAAAAAAGATAACTATGATGTTGTTTGTTAACCTGTTACTTTATTCTTAATATTTCGGGATGAAAAATCCCATCATCAGAAGAATACTTGAACTGAAGTGGTGCTAGCAGTTGCTCAATTTGTTCTGTCTCGGGTCTTCCAAATTCTGTGTGTGTGTGTGTGTGGTTGGGGGTGCTTGTTTATGTGTGTGTGTGTGTAAGTGTGCGTGCGTGCTTATGTGTGTCTGATCATTTCAAGTCCAC
>CM042181.1:40262898-40272898 GCA_023376005.1 Doryteuthis pealeii | reverse complement strand
ATGTTTTAGCACCCATAATAAAAAAAAAGACCCAAAGTTCAGATTGGGATTTAACTTTAGGTCCCATCTAACGCCATCGTTGTCATCACATCGTCCTATCAGATCGACAAATACTGGCTATTCTGAATGAAAAATGGAAAAGAAAGAAAAAAAAGAAAGAGAAATGGAAAATTGAATTCTAAATCAATATAAACACGTTTCTCTACCACCTCGCTTGCTTTAATAGAGGAGGGTAGGTTAGTTGTATTGCTTTACAGCATATCAACCTTTTTTGGGTCTTTTAATGCCGAATCAAGTCATTTTGATAAACCAAGGAGTCAGGTTGCTCACAGTACCTGCTGTTGCTTAAGTGGTCACCCAATTAAGTACTGAACAGGATCATTGTTGCTTAACTTCTATTATTTCTAATGGAACATTATACAATCAAATGGTTGGTTGTTTTGTGGCATATCAACCCTTTTTGGGTCATTTAATGCCAAATCAAGTCATTTTGATAAACTAAGGAGTCAGGTTGTTTACAGTACCTTCTGTTGATTAAGTGGTCACCCGATTAAGTATTGGATAGGCTCATTGCTGCTGAACTTCTATTATTATTTCTAGTGGAACATTATACAAGCAAATGGTTTTGTTTTATGGCATATCAACCCTTTTTGGGTCTTAGGTGTGGCGCTCCACCTCAGATAATAAAACAATCTCCTTGGTCTGGCACTATTGAAAAGGGGATAGACTCCCTCGCTGTCTGGCTGATACTGACTTTAGGCCGCCCCGTCGACTTAATGCTGAATCAACTCATTTTGATAAACCAAGGAGTCAGGTTGCTTACAGTACCTGTTGTTGCTTAAGTGGTCACCCAATTAAGTATTGAACAGGCTCGATGCTGCTTAACTTCTATTATTATTTCTAGTGGAACATTTTACAATCAAATGGTTGGTTGTTTTGTGGCATATCAACCCTTTTTGGGTCATTTCATGCCAAATCAAGTCATTTTGATAAACAAAAGATGTCAGGTTGCTCACAGTACGGGTGGTTGCTTAAGTGGTCACCCATCTAAGTATTTAACAGGCTCATCATTGCTTAACTGGTGATCTAGTGCTAGTGGGGGATGGTTGTTTTGTTTTATAGCATATCAACCCTTTTGGGGTCATTTAATGCCGAATCAAGTTATTTTGATAAACAAAGGACTTGAGTTGCTTACAGTACCTGTTGTTGCTTAAGTAGTCACCCAATTAAGTATTGAATAAGCTCATTGTTACTTAACTTCTATTATGATATCTAGTGGAACATTATACAAATGGTTGGTTGTATTGTTTTATGGCATATAAACCGTTTTTGGGTCTTTTAATGCTGAATCAAATCATTTTAATACACCAAGGACTGAGGTAGTTTACAGTACCTGCTATTGCTTAAGTGGTCACCCAATTAAGTATTGAACAGGCTCATTGCTGCTTAACTTCTATTATGATATCTAGTGGAATATTATACAATCAAATGGTTGATTGTATTGCTATATATATATATATATATACACACACACACACTTGATCTTTTCTTCCTTTCCATTTTTTTCCCCCAGGCAAGATTGTTGAATATTTTTACCAGGTTTTTTCCTTATCGTAAATATTAGGATAGTATAATAATAATAATAATAATAAATATATATATATATATATATATATATAGCTTAATCTTTACAGATCAGTGCCGTCTCTCACAATCCTATAACCCCACCAACAGAACCTTTCCTCTCATGAGCCCTCAAATGACTCATCAAACCCGCTGCAGATTCACAAAGTTTGATGCAATTATGACATAGGAAGGACGTCCTTCCTGATGGATCAGATGATAAAATTTTATGCTTATGCACCATCATGTCTCTTAAGACCAGAAGCTGACTTTATATTTCATATATATATATATATATATATATATATATATATATTTGGGAGAATATGTGCTTAATTGAAGTCGTACCTAATTTTTAAAATTAATTATTGAATTAGGCAGGCATACCTATTCAAATGTAAGGCTAAACAAATCGAGAAAAATCAATCTCTGTATGTACATTTCGGCCTATTATGTAAGCACATATTCTCCCAAAAATTGTCGGCTAAAAAAAGCAATATCAAAACACATTGTTTGTTTACTTCTCATATATATATATATATATATATATACACACACACACAATGTACATGATTTTCTGACCTCCAGGCATAAAATAGCTGAGACAGGTTGACATTAAAATAAATGAAAAGGTAATCTCCCAGTGAGATTTGAACTCACACACACTTTACTTAAAAACAATTTTTACATCCTATTTGTCATTGGATTTCTAAAGATTAATTTCACCGTTTTCTTAATTCCCAAAAGAACCTTTTTTTTTCTTTCTTTTTCTAACAACTTACCATCTACCATTTGAACAACCCCCACCCACCTCATCAAAATTATGCAAATCAAGTGAACATGAACCATTCCAGATGGCCATTTCTTTTGCCAGAAAATATCAAATTTTGGCAATTTTATGATTACCGATTGCTTGAAACGTTTCATCTGTGGGATTAGAGCATCTTTCCAATGAATAGCATCTTCATCATTTACTTTCACCCGTAAATAAATTAATTGAATATTAAATTACAGAACATAAATTAAAGTGTTTAGACTATCTATATGAGAAAGGAATAAAATGCATTGGACAATTATTTTTTTACTATAAAAAATGCATTGGACAATGATTTTTTTACTACAAAAAATGCACTGGAAATGATTTTTACTATAAAAAATGCACTGGAAATGATTTTTACTATGAAATGCATTGGAAATGATTTTTACTATGAAAATGCATTGGAAAATGATTTTTACTATGAAAATGCATTGGAAATGATTTTTACTATGAAATGCATTGGAATGATTTTTACTATGAAAATGCATTGGAAATGATTTTTACTATGAAAATTGCATTGAAAATGATTTTTACTATGAAAATGCATTGGAAATGATTTTTACTATGATAAATGATTTTTACTATGAAAAATGCATTAGAAATGATTTTTACTATGAAAATGCATTGGAAATGATTTTTACTATAAAAATGCATTGAAATGATTTTTACTATAAAAATGCATTTGAAATGATTTTTACTATAAAAATGCATTTGAAATGATTTTTACTATAAAAATGCATTGGAAATGATTTTTACAATAAAAATGCATTGGAAATGATTTTTTGCTATAAAAATGCATTGGTTGTTTATTATTATCATTTTTTTTTTGTAGAATTATCTTTAAAAAAAAGTAAATAAACAAAATAGCAGATGGGTGGGGGTGAATGGGTTTGACTGTAAACATCAGTAATGGGTGGGTGTACAGTAAGGCTGACTAGACTGAAGAAGTGCTTTGTTAATACAGATTCCGAGAGGAAACAGGTACTAAAAAAAAGCACTTCATTATTTTCAACAAGGTTTACCTATATGCTTCTCCCCGCCCCCAACCACCACTGTTAATCTTTGGCCAAACCCACTTTTTAAGAAGATATTTGTTAACCCCACCCCCCGAGCAGCAGTGCCAGACCAGACACTGCAATAAAAATGGCTACAGAACGAAAAGTGGGTGTCATATCCTACCTGGTAATGAGTTTGGTCTCAAGAGATCATAAGGAGTTATTTCCTTTCTTACTCTGATAATAGTGTATTTGTTTGTTTGTTTGTTTAGACAATTAAAAACTAAAGGCTAGAATTGAAACTCTAAGGGGACATTTGACGCATGAACCTATCAAGCCTCTGCACCACAAGCAGGAGTTTTATAGGGCCAGTTTAGCTCAGTTGGTAGAGCGTTCGGCTAGCACCATACAGTAGAGTAGAAAGCACGACAGCTCTGTAGATGTTAATTTTTATTTTTTTTTAAAATTTTGTTATTACACATTATATATATATATATATATATATATATATATATATATATATATATATATATATATATATATACCACACACACACACACAATGTAAAAATAATGCAATACAATATACTGTTAAAATTCAGTAATATTAATTTACTTATATATTAAGGGCCAGGTTAGCTCAGTCAGTAGACCGTTCGGCTAGAAACCACAACGTTTCTAGTTCGATACTGGCCCTCGCTAACTCAGCGTATGAGTAGCACAGGGATGTGTGCAGTAAAGTAAGGAGCTGATGGTTGGTTTTTGGCACTCCACCACAGGTGCAAAAACAATCTCCTTGGTCTAGCGCTATTGAAAAGGGGATAGACTCCATCGCTGTCTGGCTGATACTGACATTAGGTCGCCCCAACGACTTTTTTTTTTTACACACAGTGTTCAGAATATAGGAAAGTTTTTGTTTTTTTTCCCCGTTCATTTATTCATATATATTCTAGCCACACTGATGAGATGTGAAACATCAAAACAGTGTCTGTGGATGAATTATATGTTCCTGTAACCCAGTAGAGGAGCAACTTTAATAAACTTTCACCGCCAGCATAACGCAATGATCATTTGTTTACAGATTTGATCTCTCTGGTGATCATATACACAGATGTCAGTCAGGTTTCACAATATGATTTTCTGACCTCCAGAGATAAAATAACCCAGACAGGTTGACATGCCATTAAAATCAATCAAAAGGTAAACTCTCAGTGAGACTTGAACTCACTCACACTTTACCTGAAAACAATTTTTAGAACAAGCAAAATACAGCAGCTTCTCTGTGATTTATTTATTTTTTTTTTTACTAAGTTAAAAAATGTAGAGCAGGTTGTTTACTGAAAGAATACAATGTCTCAATATATTGACTCAACAATTCCCAAGTAATCTACTATCTCGTCAATGGGAGATACAAACGACAATACAATTTAAAAAATACCAATTCAGCAGACACGTACACACACCCAAAAAAAATATAATAATAAAAATATTAGAATAGAATTAAAAAAATAAAAAAAATAAAGCCTTCACAAGCCATTTTTTTAAAAATTTAATTTATTTATTTATTTATTTATTTTACTTCCTTAACTTACTTTAATAGAATTTTCAATTTTATTTATTTTTATGATTCTGATTGCTTGAAAGCTTTCATCTGTGGGATTAAAGCATCTTTCCAATGAATATCATCTTCATCGTTAACTTTTTTTTCTCACCAATGTTAGCTGTGGGGTTTGATCAGTCAAAGAAAGGGTTTCTCAAAATTTTTACTTTATACACCCGCAAACCTTCTAATGATTTACCGCCAAATAAATTGAATATTAAATTACAAAACAAAACTGTTTAATACAAGTTATGCAAGAAAGGAGAAAAATGCATTGGCCAATGATTTTTACTATAAAAATGCATTGGAAATGATTTTTACAATAAAAATGCATTAGAAATGATTTTTACAATAAAAATGCATTAGAAATGATTTTTACTATAAAAATGAATTAGAAATGATTTTTACTATAAAAATGAATTAGATATGATTTTTACTATAAAAATCCATTGGAAATGATTTTTTACTAAAAATCCCATTGAATGATTTTTACTATAAAATGCATTGAAATACTATAAAAATGCATTAGAAATGATTTTTACTATAAAAATGCATTAGAAATGATTTTTAACTATAAAAATGCATTAGAAATGATTTTTACTATAAAAATGCATTAGAAATGATTTTTACTATGAAAATGCATTAGAAATGATTTTTATATAAAAAATGCATTAGAAATGATTTTTACTATAAATGAATTAGAATGATTTTTACTATAAAAATGAATTAGAAATGATTTTTACTATAAAAATGCATTAGAAATGATTTTTACAATAAAAATTGCATTGGAAATGATTTTTACTTTAACCCCCAAATAAATCAATTGAATATTAAATAACTAATTTAACTGTTTAATATATTTGCACAAGAAACAAATATAAATGCATTGGATATTATTTCTATTACCCTAATTCAACAGACAAACACACACACACAAAATAAATAAATAAATAGATAAATAAATAAAAAATAAAACAAAATTTATTAAAAAGCCTTCACAAATGTTTACTTAATAGAATTTTCAATTGTATTTCTTTTTTAGTTCATTTAAAAAAAATTGTAACAATCTGCAAAAAATGCATCTCGGCAAAAAAAAAAAAAAATGAAACAATGTCTACCAAAATCAAAATGGCAGTCTTTTAGGTTTTTTTAAATTTTTTGTAGTGTGTTGGGGTTAGGTAGGTTTTTTGCTTATCATTTCAACGACAAGTAATGGGGAGGGGTTTTTTAGTTGAGATTTATATCCTGGACTTTTTTTTATTTTTTTATCTTGTTTTTGGTTTGTGAACAATCGATCTGTGCCGTGAATAGGGTTGTTTTAAAAAGCTGAGTCTTGTAGTTCACCATTTGCTATTTCAGTGAAATTCAATTTCAGAGAATAGAGAAGAAGAGGGGAAATGAAAAAATTGAACAGTAATGATCAACATCATGCAATGGAGAGAGAGAGAAGGCATTAGAGAGAGAGAGAGAGAGAGAGAGAGAGAGAGAGAGAGAGAGAGAGAGAGAGAGAAGAGAGAGAGAGAGAGAGCATTAGAGAGAGAGAGAGAGAGAGAGAGAGAGAAGGCATTAGAGAGAGAGAGAGAGAGAGAGAAGGCATTAGAGAGAGAGAGAGAGAGAGAGAGAGAGAGAGAGAGAGAGAGAGAGAGCATTAGAGAGAGAGAGAGAGAGAGAGAGAGAGAGAGAGAGAGAGAGAGAAGGCATTAGAGAGAGAGAGAGAGAGAGAAGGCATTAGAGAGAGAGAGAGAGAGAGAGAGAGAAGGCATTAGAGAGAGAAGAGAGAAGGGAGAAGGCATTAGAGAGAGAGAGAGAGAGGGCATTAGAGAGGAGAGAGAGAGAGAGGGCATTAGAGAGAGAGAGAGAAAGGGAGAAGGCATTAGAGAGAGAGAGAGAGAGAGAGGGCATTAGAGAGAGAGAGAAAGGGAGAAGGCATGAGAGAGAGAGAGAGAAAGGGAGAAGGCATTAGGAGAGAGAGAGAGGGCATTAGAGAGAGAGAGAGAGAGAGAGAGAGAGAGAAAGGGAGAAGCATTAGAGAGAGAGAGAGAGAGAGAAGGGAAGAAGGCATTAGAGAGAGAGACAGAGACAGAGAAAGGGAGAAGGCATTAGAGAGAGAGAGAGACAGAGAAAGGGAGAAGGCATTAGAGAGAGAGAGAGAGACAGAGAGAAAGGGAGAAGGCATTAGAAGAGAGAGAGAGACAGAGAGAAAGGGAGAGGCATTAGAGAGAGAGAGAGACAGAGAGAAAGGGAGAAGGCATTAGAGAGAGAGAGAAGAAAGGGAGAAGGCATTAGAGAGAGAGAGAAAGGGAGAAGGCATTAGAGAGAGAGAGAGATTAGAGAGAGAGAGAGCAGAGGGTAATGAGACAGAAAGAGATGGCAGTACAGAAGGTGAGAGAAAGGGAGAGATGGAAATGCAGAAGGCATTAGAGAGAGAGAGAGACGGACAGATGGCAGTACAGGGTTATGAGAGAGAGAGAAAGAGAGAGAGATGCAGTACAGAAGGTGAGAGAGAAAGAGAGATGGCAATGCAGGATGCATTAGTGTATTTATTAATAACTGAAGGTTAAAAAGAATGAAATCATGGAGAATTTGACGTAAATAATTAAGGGAATTGTGACTTGAGGAGTAATATAGTTTCAGTTACAGACAGAAAACACACAAATCTCCATTATTATAATAATAATAATAATAATATATATATATATATATATATATATATATTATTATATAATATATATAATATATATATATATATGAGGAAGTAACCTGGTAGAGCTCTTTAGGAGCGACTTACTAAACTTTCACCACCATAATCTCTTATTGTAAACAGTTTTGAAAAAAGAAGACCTATTCCAAGTTCGACACTAGACGAATTCTCTTATTCAAACATAATTCGGTGACCGAGATAAGTGTGGCGTAAGACCTCATATTTGAAACTACCACATAACTTTTTTGCAACATCAAGGTTTTCGTTTTGAATTCATATCACTTTCGTCTCCGCTCTTGATAGTACGGAGTATAAACAAGCTCTGAAGATGTTTTTTTATAAAATCGAAATATTGTTTAATATTGGCTATGAATATGTTATAAAATGTTTTCACTTTAACATCATACTGTGTTGTTTTCATACCCTTTATATATATATTATATATATATATATATATTATATTTTTTTTTTTTTATTTATTTAAGTCACCAATACAAAGTTTGTCTTACCAATGGTTTCAGATGTTTATCCGTCATCAGAGACGTTGACTTTTTGAAAAAAATTGGACAGTTTTTTAACTCGTGCCTCGTGTGAACGTGATCCGTTATTCGTTCTTGCTTTTGCCTTCTTCATTCACCGGCGTTCCTATTTGTCGTCATTGAGTCTCGTGTTTTCATGATAATTTTTATTCTTTTATTTTGTGTGCATTTATATTTATGTGTGAATTCCTAAATTATGGCGGTCTGAGGTTTTGGTTAGTCCAATTCCATATCAAAAATTTTTTTTGGTGTGGGCATGCTCTAAATATTTCCATTTTATTATTAAGAAAAACGTGTTCTGAACTTAATCCTTGCAGAATACGCGATTTTTCAGTGGTGCACAATAAGCATTTTTTTTATCCATTTACGTATGGTGTCGATTGGTCCAGTATTTTCCATTCTATGTTAAATATATATATATAATATATATATATATATATATATATATATATGAAAATGGAAAATGAATTGAATCCGACAATATGAGGAAAAATGAGTAAAGAAAAGAAATGTAGATGGTTAAAATGAATTTAATCGATATCACTTACACATGTGTTTCGGTCAGTTTATGTGTGTTTATTTTATTTATTTTTTGTAATAATAAAAAAACTATTTTGTACCATAACCCCTAGAAAAAAACAAATATCCAAATCATAACGGTCTATCTTAACTCTATTCTCAGCGTCCCAAATTGTAAAAAATTTGATTTTCGAATATTTCCAAAAATCTCTTGTTTTTTTCCCCAACAAATTTTTTCATTCAAAATAAATGTTCACTCTGATGAAGGTCGATTCTTCTATGTGTGCGAAATATTTTCACACACATAAACTGACTGAAACACATGTGTAAGTGATATCGATTAAATTCATTTTATCCATCTACATTTCTTTACTCATTTTTCCTCATAATATATATATATATATCTTATTATAATGGAGATTGTGTGTTTTCCTGTCTGTAACCGAAACTATATTACTAATCGAGTTACAATTAACATAGTTATTTACATCACATTCTCCATGATTTTATTTATATTTAAACCTCAATTATTAATAAAATTGCTTCACCTTTTTATTAGTGTTGTCCATATCTACATACAAATAACATGCAATTGTATTTATATATACAAAAAATAGCGGTTTGCAGTGTGACATGGGAAGGCTAATTTGCATATTGATATTAAAAAATGTGATTTTATTAAATATGTGCTTAGTATTATTTGATTCTAATTGTTTGGTTTTATTTTAATGAATATAAAGCAAAAATCTCTTCAATGAATCTTAAATGAAATCCATTAACAAGAAAAAATAAGTGTAATTTTATTCTTTATTTCCTAATTTAACTAAATAGTTAAATAAGTAAAATTCAGCAATGAAAGACGGAAGTGATGGAAGAGTAAGTTTCATTTCTATTTTTCTATTATACCCCCACTCTGTTTCAAACCTTTTTATCTGCCTTCTTATTAGACTTTCTAATTTAATACGATATTTCATTACATTAAAACTTAAATACTTGCACCCGGAGGGTGCATATATTTGCTAGTATATATAAACACACAAACCATTGAGTGCTCTTAATTTTTAATAGCAAACTAACTTTGAACAATTGTCAGTTGTCAGTAAATCAATAATTGTTAAATAAAACATAAAACAGAAGTGAATTAAAGAAACGCAGATGTTAAAATGATAAAGTTCAGAAAGAAGGAATTAAAAAAGGTCAGCAAAAT
>CM042181.1:40222898-40257898 GCA_023376005.1 Doryteuthis pealeii | reverse complement strand
GCGTTCTAGCACCCATATGATAAAAAGGCTTGCCATAAGGGAAATAGGGTCGGGATAATCATATAGGTGCTAGGGCTTGATGTGATCGGAGGGGGTCTCGCGTTACCTTGTGCCAAAGACCTATATACTGTACTATCTAGCAAGTTTCTTTTTCTTGATGGTAAGCGGCTAATACACTTCTTTGAAACCAATGGTAACAAACACCTTTTAATTCAACGTCATTCCCAGATCATGTAGACCCTCAGCCACCGCCTTCTAGCACCCATATGATAAAAAGGGTCGGCACTTGCCATACGGGCAATAGGGTTGGGGCAATCATATAGGTGCTAGAGGAGAAAGCAGTAGATAAATCCTAAAGAACAAGACATAACAAATAGATAAGACATAACAAATAGATAAGACAAGAGGAGAAAAAGACAACTACCTTGACCAACAAGCGACACGAATGCCAAGAGATAAAATAAAATAAAGTTTGGTTTTGTAATAATTGAAATTCCCTATCAAGTGAACCCTCACTTTGTATCCAATACAGTATCCATTGTTAATTTATTGGACATTTGTTTAATACAAGTGACATTTGTTTATATTGGGAATTCTGGCGCCAAAAGGAAAAAGAAAAGAGAAAAAGAAACCAAAGTAAGAAAGAAAAAAGAAAAGGAAAAGAAAAGGAAAAGAAAAAGAAAAAAAAGGAAAAGAAAAGGAAAAGAAAAGGAAAAAGAAAAGGAAAAAAAAAAAGAAAAGAAAAGAAAAAGAAAAGGAAAAAAGAAAAGGAAAAAGAAAAGGAAAAAGAAAAGGAAAAAGAAAAGGAAAAAGAAAAAGGAAAAAGAAAGGAAAAGGAAAAGGAAAAAGAAAAGGAAAAAGAAAGGAAAAAGAAAAGGAAAAAGGAAAAAGAAAACCAAAGCGAAAGAAAGAGAAAAAATAAATGAAAAAGAAAGAGAAAAAGAATAAAAAAGAGAAAGGAAAGAGAAGAGAAAGAAAAAGAAAAAAAGAGAAAGAGTGAAAAGAAAAGAGAAAAAAGGAAAAGAGACAGAAAAAAAGAGAAAAGCTAATGAAAAAGGAAAAAAAAGAAAAAGAAAGGTAAGAGAAAAAGAAAGAAAAGGCAAAGAAAAGAGAAAGAAGGAAAAAAGAAAAAAAAAAGTAAAGAAAAAGAGAAAATGGAAAAGAGAAAGAGAATGAAAAGGAAAGTGAAGAGGAAAGAGCAAGAGAAAAAGAAAGAAAAGGGAGAAAGAAAAAAGGAGGAAGAAAAAGAAAGAGAAAGAATAAAAACCCAAAAGAAAAGGCAAAGAAAAAAGAAAAAGGGAAAGAGAAAGAAAAGAAAAGAGACAGAAAAAGAGAAAAAGGAAGAGAATAAGAAGCCAAAAGAAAAAGAAAAAGAAAAAAAGAAAAAGAAGAACGAAGAAAAAGAACGAACGAGAAAAATAACGAACGAGAAAAATAACGAACGAGAAAAATAACGAACGAAAAAAAAGCCAAAGGAAAAAGAAAATGAAGGAAAAAAAAAAGAGAAAAAAAAAGCAAAAGAGAAAGAGAATAAGAATCCGAGAGAGAGAATCCGAGAGAGAGAATCCAAAATAAGAACAATGGTGGATTGATTAAACCTACCTAGAAAGCATAGCATTTTCTTAAATCACTTTATTTGTCGAGACACCATCTAATGACAACAAGTGGCATAGAGTTAAAAAGAACGAAAGAAAAAAAAAAAAAAAGATCTAGAAAGGAATGAAAGAAGAGAGGAGGTCAAATGGATAATTTTAAGTTCAATCTCACCCAAATGTTATTTATTCGAGGGGTGGGGGGTGTTGGGGGTGGATTTGTAGCCATTTTGTCTGCACTGGACCCAACCTCTGTCGACTGACCTTTGGTCTTTACTCAGTTGAAATAACTTTGATGAATCAGAATCTGATAAGCCGTGTGTAGTCCCCACTCTTATCACATCCTTCATCTTCTTTATTCTTATTGATGGAATTATATCTAACTATTAAGTATCATGTCCGAGCCTGGCTTGTTTAAATACTCGGACAGAATTCTTTTAAGCAAGGTTATTAAAAGTTGGCACCTTGTATAAATATGAATTTATCAGCTTGTTTTTTGTTTTTGTTTTTTGTCACTTGGGGTCATGTGACAATATCAAAGCATCACATTATATTTGTGTTGCATTGTGGGCCATGTGGGATATAAGTTTTGAATTGATCCTATTCAATTATTCTCCCCCCAGCTATGGGTAAATAGTGCAGATCTTAACCTGGGTATAGGATCCATCCTGCATATTGGTAAAGGTCCAGTGATTTAATCCCAAGTCCATCGTCAATAAATCCTGCAGTAATTATGACCAGTAGGGTCGGTTAAGTATTGTATCAGCTCAGAGTACTGCCAGTGATTGGCTAAGGAAGGGATCACATGATCTCGCCTAGTCTATAAGTAGGAGCAGGGATCTCGCGCACACCTTATATACTAAAAATTTAAGCGCGTGGTGTAATGGTTAAAGTCATGGGAAATGGACTCGTCACCCTGAGTTCAAATCCTGGACGTGGTAATTGCATTTCACTTAGCGCTAATACCCTTGGGAAAGGTATGAATCCTACTCTCCCTCCAGCTATGGATAAATAGTAGGGCAGACTGGGCTCTTTAACCTTGGTTAGGCAACCGGTCTAGAGAAGGAAAACTTTGAATTCAAACCTGTTGAACTCCGCTTAAGAAATTGACCTTGTGTCGTATTCTGCTCGTGCGGAGGGGTTGGTGTGTGTGTGTGTGTATATATATATATATATATACTAAAAATATCTCAACATATGTAGTTAAAAAAACAAAAACAAAAAAAAAAAAACACTTGGACACTACTCCACCGTCTCTTGTAGATGGAGGATGCCAACAGATACCAAGAAAATTTGGTACAGCCTGGGGAGGGGGCATATGAATAACTTGTGGAAAAAGAAAAAAACATTTCAGCCAATGTGCCCTCTGGCCTTCTTCAGGTATTTCTGTTGAACTCTGGAACCTTCTCATTGAACTTGGGAACCTTCTCATTGAATCAGGAACTTTCTTGTTGAACTCTGGAGCCTTAATGTCATAATCAGGAGCCTTCATTGAACTTCAAAGTTCTGTGAATTCTCCCATTTCTTCAGATGTTTCTTGTTAAACTCTTAATGTCCGATACCACCTCATTCCGCCCGGTCAGAAGTCACATTCCTTTTCCTAATCTGCCCTAAATGATAGCATTTGTTTAAATGTAATATTAAACATATTTAGAAGTCTTTGATTTAAGGGAAATAGCAGGTAACTTTAAATGAAAAGGCCATTTTTAGCCATTTTTTTATAAATCCTTAGAGGAATGGGGCTCTGGAATTTGAAAATTCTCAACAGGATGTTAAGAGTTAAACTCTGGATGTTTCTTGTCAAACTTGGGAAACCTTCTTATTGAAGTCAGAATCCTTCTTGTCAAACTTGGAACCTTTTTGTTGAACTCCGGAGCCTTCATGGAACTTCAGTGAAGGCTCCCAATTATGACATGAAAGCTCCTGCGTTTGACAAGAAACACCTGAAGAAGGCCGAAACGTTGTGTATATAACAATAAAAATGAGGGATTTCGTAGGCAAAGAGTTAAAGCTTTAATTATTTATGAATTATTATTAGTTACTTGAAACTATTGAGTACAAATTATATAAAGAATAGTTATTTAATTGTTTAAACATAATTTCTATTAGCAGTTTCTTGAAACTATATAATTAGATACTAATTATTTTTGGTTTTTTGGTTTGTTTTGTTTTACGGCATATCAACCTCAGTGGGTCATTTAATGCCGATAAAGTTTTGAAATAAATCAATTCTTAATGGATAATACAATTTTGTTTATAAACTCATGTTTTTCTATTCAACCCATAGATGGGACCCTAACAGGTACTACCACTCCGGGTCAGAGTGGACCAGGGAGCAATGGTGATGAAGGGCTGCTCCACATTCCCCAAACCTCCAAAACTGGAACCTCACCATCAGATAGAGTTTAACGTCATTCCCAGGACATGTAGACCCGCAGCCACGGCCTTCTAGCACCCATATGATAAAAAGGGGTTGGGGCTTGCCATAAGGGTCGTAGGCAAAGAGTTAAAGCTTTAATTATTTATGAATCATTATTAGTTACTTGAAACTATTGAGTACAAATTATATAAAGAATAGTTATTTAATTGTTTAAACATAATTTCTATTAGTAGTTTCTTGAAACTATATAATTAGATACTAATTATTTGTATTAAGAATAGTTATTTAAAGCTATAATTGTTTACAACTGTTTATTATCATTAGTTACTTGAAACTATATAATTAGGTACAATTAGCTGTAACTCTTTGCCTACCAATTTTCCCCCACAGCTATACCAAATTTTCTTGGTATCTTTATTATTCAAACTAGCAAATATATGCACCCTCCAGGTGCAAGTATTTAAGTTTTAATGTAATGAAATATTGTATTAAATTAGAAACGCTAATTAAACTAAATAAGAATGCAGATAAAAAGATTTGAAACAGAGGGGGATATAATCGAAAAATAGAACTACTGAAACTTACTCTTCCATCACTCTCGTCATTCATTGTTATTTTTTTCTAATTTAAGTATTTAGTTATAAGAGGAAGTAAAGAATAAAATGACAGTTATTTTTTCTTGTTAATGGATTTCATTTAAGATTCATTGAAGAGATTTTTTATATTCATTAAAATAAAACCAAACAATTAGAAATCAATAATACTAAGCACATATTAATTAAAATTAAATTTTTAATATCAATATGCAAATTAGCCTTCCCGTTCACACTGTAAACCGCTATTTTGTTGTATATATAAATACAATTGCATGTTGTTAGTATGTAGATATGGTTAAAAGTATTAATAATGTAAAACAATTTTATTTATAATTGGGGTTAAAATAAGGATAAATTCATGGTGAATGTGACGTCAATTACTAAGGTAATTGTGACTTGAGTAGTGATTTAGTTTCGGTTACAGACAGAAAAACACACAATCTCCATTATAATAAGATAAAGTCCTATTCAAATTGTAATCCAAGTCCTTCTGCTCAATTATAATGAACTAACCATCAGCAGCTTATGGTACCAAATTTTCTGGTATTTTTTATCTGTATGATGGGATATTTCAAAATTCATAATCTATTCACCTCAGAACATATTCTTTCAAATAAAATCCCCGCCCTGTCGGCTGGGGTGTTAGAATGCACCGACTACACGTCTGCAGAGGGGTAAGACTCCCCCAATGGGGCCACCTGTTGGCCGTGGGTGCCGACCCGTGATGCTTAAGGATAGAGCCCAGGTGGATGAGCAGTTCATGACTTGCAATACTCCACTTTGGCCCTATCTTGGGCTAGACGGGCGGTTGAAGAGGTCCCCTCTGATCAATCGGCTGGTCACGTCAAGCCCTATCACCTATATGATTTTCCCAACCCTATTGCCCTTATGGCAAGCCCCAACCCCTTTTTATCATATGGGTGCTAGAAGGTGGTGGCTGCGGGTCTACATGTCCTGGGAATGATGTTAAACTCTATCTGATGGTGAGGTTCCAGTTTTGGAGGTTTGGGGAATGTGGAGCACCCCTTCATCACCATTGCTCCCTGGTCCACTCTGACCCGGAGTGGTAGTACCTGTTAGGGTCCCATCTATGGGCTAAATAGAAAAATGTATTTATAAAAAAAAAATGTATTATCCATTAAGAATTGATTTATTTCAAAACTTTATCGGCATTAAATGACCAACTGAGGTTGATATGCCATAAAACAAAACAACCCAAATCAAAATCCAATTATTAGTGTAATACAAGTCCTCCTGCCCTATTATAATAAACAAACCATCAGTTTTTGTACTTTGAATTGCAATGGTGGGAGAGTCACTGTAAGTGGCTTAAAGTAGGCAAAGAGTTAAGTAACCATTCTTAATATAATTTGTACCCAATGATATAGTTTCAAGTGACTACTAATAAAAATCCTTATTAAATAATTACAGCTTAATACTAATAATTTGTATACAATTATATGGTTTTAAGTATTCCTATTTAACACTTATAATTTTAAGTACTTATATGGTTTCAAGTAACTATTCCTATTCAATAATAATCATTTATTTATACACAATTATATGGTTTCAAGTATTCCTATCAAATACTAATAATTTATACACAATTATATGGTTTCAAGTATTCCTATCACATACTAATAATTTATACACAATTCTATGGTTTCAAGTATTCCTATCATCAAATTTTCAAGTATTCCTATCAAATTAGGTTTCAAGTATTCCTATCAAGGTTTCAAGTATTCCTATCAAATGGAAAGTAAAGAAAGAGAAGAAAAAGAAATAGAAACAGAGGTTAAAATTTAGAAGGGTAAATACTCAACGGGGGGTGCCAGCAATTGACCGACGAATGACCCCAGAAATAGATTTAAAAATAAAAATGTAAGTTCCAGGTTTTGACTGGAAGCGCAAGTAGATGCCAGGATGAGAAACAGGAGAAGAGAAAAATCATTCTTTTTCGGCTAGGCAGACGGGGCTTCCCAGTTTCCCCGTATAGGTTTCGCATAGTAATACTGAACATGATTTATGATAGAATAATTTGACCTTACCCTCTCTCTCCTTCTCTCTGAAAAAGAACCCACAAGCCTAGAAAGAAATAAACAGCCCCCTTGTGACTATATGTTATTTCTGAACTAACGACGACTACTACTACTACAACTCGAATTTGGCCCTATGCAACATTACAAATGGTATAGGGATACAATAATTGTCTCTATTACAGAATTGGCATGTCTGTTAAGGCCACAGTAGTGTGTTACATGACAGTCCCAGAAACCCATTCTCAACCTCTTTTTTTTTGTCTCTGGTCTTTGACTAGTGACAACATTGTCTCTGTTCCTACCATGGAATGGTAAGGCCATATGACCAACTTGCCTACACTTAATTAGGTGGGTCTATGAATATAAAATATTGATAACTAAAAAAAATTAGAGTCTGAAGACCTTAACTTAATGTTGATCAACAAGAACATGACATCTGGTGGATTTTTCCGTTAAAAATAAAAGAAAAGGAAAAATGTAGTGAATGAAATGACTTACTTCCCACGAAGTGCATCTGCTTGGCCTGTCAATTTTCTGAAAGAGAGCATGGTCGCGATTAATTTCTTAGGATCTAGGTACTCCCGGGAAAGCTTCTTAATAATATAGAACCTATCTTTATACGTACAGTATTAGACAAACCAAAAACAAAAACAGTGAAAAAATTGAAGCAGTTTTTATTATTTATATCCTAAGGGCTCTGAGGAACGAGCCTATAACTATTCCACTTTTTATCTTGTTGTGGTGTGAATAAAAATGAATGTAGTTGTTTTTGTTAGTATTTTTGTGGTAGACTTTAAATTCTACATTGTTGTTATTATTTATTAAAAATATGTCTAAGAACGGAGGGTTCAACATCATCCAATTTATCGATGATTTTAGTTAGATTACAGTGTTTTGGGTAAATAAATAGTATATCATCAATGTAGCGGAAAAATTCAGAGTTATTAGGTAGAAAATATTTAAAGGGACCAGATTCTAAAAATTCCAGAAATAGACATGCTAAAACACTACAAAGAGGAGAGCCCATGAGTAGCCGAATTACTGCTTATATAAAATATATATATATTGTATTAGAAGAAACAGTAAAAACTGTTTCTTCCAATACAATATATATATTTTATATAAGCAGTAATTCGTGCAAAGTTTCCAAATTTGGATTATCTTGTTTACAGGTAATGGTAATGGAGTTTTAATTTTATTGAGAGTTTTCTAAATGAGCAATAATTTTAATGAAACTTCAATAGCTTTGACACACATAGGAAGTGATTACTTTCCTTGATTATTGTTACCAAAGATCCCTTAGTTGTAGTGAAAAGTCAGGATCAAACTCACTATTCAGTAGAAATGGATCTATTCATCTAGTCAAAACACAATCCATTGGGTCACCCATTGAGCTCTGGGTAGATAATTGGGATTAGGGAAAAGTGAGTTTGAAAAGTGAATTAAATTTTTTAAAATAAAAATAAATACAGCCGGAGAATTTAAAAAACAAAAACAAAAAAAAATATTAAAATCATTTTGTAAGATTACCCCCCCCCCCCAAAAAAAAAAAAGAAAAGGGAATATTTGACTTCATTTAAATGAAGCTGATTCTTGGAATTTTTCTTGAACCTACTGGCTGCTGAAACTTAACAAATATGTTTCAACTTCTCCAATCACTCTCTTTACACACACACACAGAGAAACTAACATTAGCGAATTAAATTTAAAAAATAAAAATAAATACATATATTCTTATGGCTTAAAAGACTAAATGATTAATTTCTTTCTGTGTGTCAATCTTATGGGCCACCCAGGATTTTGTGTGTGTGTGTGTGTGTATATATATATATATATATATATATATATATAATTAATGGTGATATTATGATTTCACACTCATAACTTAAAGTTTCTTGGTAATCCAATCATCAGATGAGAAGTGGTTGAGATGTCAAAAACCAGTCATGAAATGGTTGAGATGTTAAAAATCAAATTTTTTAGTGTTTATATGAAGCGTTTTTCACGCGATGGGAAATGTAAAGCTAAAAATTGTTTTTTTAAACTGTGGCTTGTTTAACGTTTATGTGACGTGGATTGTATTCACGTGATGTAATGTCATGACGTTAAATTTGTATTTAAAAAACATTATAATCAAACAAACTTGCATTGGTGTTAATGCACGCGGTGTTCAGATGAATTTTTATATATATATATATATATATATATATATATATATATATTACACAACCATTATAATAGAAAAGTTGCAGAAACACACACAACCTATCAAATATCGGACATATTCTGCCAAAATAATAATTCAATGCCTGAAGAAAACAACAGATCAGAAACACGTGTCGCGTATGCAAGATAAAAAGAATTTTAAAAATTTTTCTGAGAACATTTTGCAGACCTTTTTTATAAAATATTAAATTTCTCCCGTTGGAACCAGGACAACATTTTTATATAATATATATATATATATATATATATATATATATATATATATATATATATATATATACACCACACACATATATATACTAGTCAAAACATGATCCATTGGGTCATCCATCGAGCTCTGGGTAGATAATTGGGATTAGGGAAAAGCGAGTTTGCAAAGTGAATTAAATTTAAAAAATAAAAATAAATACAGCCGGAAAAATTTAAAAAAAAAACCAAAAAAAACATTAAAATCATTCGTGTTTATTCTTTAATAAACACAAATGAAGCGAAGAATTTGCACAAAAACAATATTAGACACTCGTTCAAGACAGCGACTGATGCTAACTGATGCTGCTTGGGTAGATTCAACCAGCCAGTTTGCCTCGGTTATCATTTGCACGACATCACATTTAAAACTTAAAAGCACCCAAGCAACTCGTTTCCAGCTCTGGGTAGATAATTGGGATTAAGGAAAAGAGTTTGCAAAGTGAATTAAATTTAAAAAATAAAAATATATACATATATTCTTATGGCTTAAAAGACTAAATGATTAATTTCTTTCTGTGTGTCAATCTTATGGGCCACCCAGTATTTTGTGTGTGTATATATATATATATATGATATATTGAAAAAACTAAGGATGTTTACAAATGCATGGGCTCATCAGGAGAGAATGTGCAAACCATTTCGCTCTCCTGATGAGCCCATGCATTTGTAAACATCCTTTGTTTTTTCAATATATCATATTTACACTGTCGGATTAAGTTCCAATTATTTCATATATATATATATATTATATATATATATATATATATATATATATATATATATATATATATATATATATATATATATATATATATATATATATACACACACACACACACACACACATACATACTAGTCAAAACATGATCCATTGGGTCACCCATCGAGCTCTGTGTAGATAATTGGGATTAGGGAAAAGAGAGTTTGCAAAGTGAATTAAAAGATATTTAAAAAAATAAAAATAAATACAGACGGAGAATTGAAAAAAAAAAAAAAAAAAAAAAAAAAAAAAAAAAGCATTAAAATCATTTGTGTTTATTCTTTAATAAACACAAATGAAGAATTTGCACAAAAACAATATTAGACACTCGTTCAAGACTGTGACTGACGCTAACTGATGCTGCTTGGGTAGATTCAACCAGCCATTTAGCTATCTTCAATAAAAGCACCCAAGCAACTCGTCTCCAGCATCTGCTAGCATGACATGTCAGAGTCTAATTTTAGGCGTTTGCGGAGTCCATTTTGGACTCCCAATCTATGCCCACCCACCCCCTACAAGGAAGAGAAAAAAAATAAACAAGAATTTACTTACCTTTGATAGGCAAATGCCATTGCAATTATGGTCAATATTACACACAAAGATAATGATACACAAAGGACGATTTTACTAGTATTGTCAAAGTGTGTGGATGTTTGGTGACCTGAAAAAGAAAAAACAAAAAAAAATATAAGATAATAAAATATTAGTATTGTCTGCGTTATTCGGACTATTGTCCCCATCTTCATTGTTAGTTGTACAACGTTTCGGCCGATATGCCCTCCGGCCTTCTTCAGGTATTTCAAAACAAGACATTAGGTTCAAAAATTCACACTCAATTGTCCAATTGGACACATGGCCTAGTGGATAAGGTAGTTAAGTTAAGACAGTTCTAAGTGACAGTTATCTCTGGATCCGGGTTCAATCCGGAGTTGAGGCAGTAACATAGAAAAACAATTAACACAACTCCTACTCCAGCTATGGTTAGCAGAATGTGAACAGGATACCCCCGTGGACTAAATAAAGGGTTAGGTTCAAAGTTCCGTGATGGCTCCCGATTACGACAAGAAAGTTCCCGAGTTTGAAAAGAAAGTTCCCGAGTTCGAAAAGAAAGTTCCCGAGTTCGAAAAGAAAGTTCCCGAGTTCGAAAAGAAAGTTCCCGAGTCCGAAAAGAAATACCTGAAGAAGGCCGGAGGGCATATCGGTCGAAATGTTGTGCAAATGACAATGAAGATGGGGACAATAGTCCGAATAATGCAGATAATACTAATCATCAAGCCTCTCAAACATTCAGAGAAATAATAAAATATTATATTATAAAAAATTTATAAGATGAGAAGTTATTTAGACTAGTGGGACCCATGGATATACCATGATGTGATAATTTGAATATCAGGACCTATGGATATACCTATGGATATACCATGGTGGAATAATTTGAATATTAGGACCTATGGATATACCATGTGGGATAATTTGAATATTAGGACCTATGGATATACCATGGTGGGATAATTTGAATATTAGGACCTATGGATATACCATGGTGGGATATTGGACCTATGGATATACCATGGTGGGATAATTAGACTGGCAAGACCCTTAGATATACCACGGTGGGATAATTTGAATATTAGGACCTATGGATATACCATGGTGGATAATTTGAATATTAGGACCTATGGATATACCATGGTGGAATAATTTGAATATTAGGACCTATGGATATACCATGGTGGTATAATTTGAATATTAGGACCTATGGATATACCATGGTGGATAATTTGAATATTAGGACCTATGGATATACCATGGTGATAGAATATTAGGACCTATGGATATACCATGGTGGAATAATTTGAATATTAGGACCTATGGATATACCATGGTGGGATAATTTGAATATTAGGACCTATGGATATACCATGGTGGGATAATTTGAATATTAGGACCTATGGATATACCATGGTGGGATAATTTGAATATTAGGACCTATGGATATACCATGGTGGGATAATTAGACTGGCAAGACCCTTAGATATACCACGGTGGGATAATTTGAATATTAGGACCTATGGATATACCATGGTGGGATAATTTTGAATATTAGGACCTATGGATATACCATGGTGGATAATTTGAATATTAGGACCTATGGATATACCAGGTGGGATAATTAGACTGGCAAGACCCTTAGATATACCACGGTGGGATAATTTGAATATTAGGACCTATGGATATACCATGGTGGGATAATTTGAATATTAGGACCTATGGACCATGGTGGAATAATTTGAATATTAGGACCTATGTGATGACTATGGATATACCCAATAATATTTGAATATTAGGACCTATGGATATACCATGGTGGGATAATTTGAATATTAGGACCTATGGATATACCACCATGGTGGGATAATTTGAATATTAGGACCTATGGATATACCATGGTGGGATAATTAGACTGGCAAGACCCTTAGATATACCACGGTGGGATAATTAATATTAGGACCTATGGATATACCATGGTGGAATAATTTGAATATTAGGACCTATGGATATACCATGTGGTATAATTTGAATATTAGACCTATGGATATACCATGGTGGGATAATTTGAATATTAGGACCTATGGATATACCATGGTGGGATAATTTGAATATTAGGACCTATGGATATACCATGGTGGAATAATTTGAATATTAGGACCTATGGAATACCATGGTGGAATAATTTGAATATTAGGACTATGGATATACCATGGTGGGATAATTTGATATGGATATACCATGGTGGGATAATTTGAATATTAGGACCTATGGATATACCATGGTGGGATAATTGAGATATTGGATAGACTGGCAAGACCCTTAGATATACCACGGTGGGATAATTTGAATATTAGGACCTATGGATATACCATGGTGGGATATATGGTGGGATAATTTGAATATTAGGACCTATGGATATAACATGGTGGGATAATTTGACTACTGGGACCTGTTGATATACAACAGTATGATAATTTAGCTACTGTGGCCTGTGGATATACCATGGTGGGTTAAATTGACTAAGGGGTTTCGTGGATATACCACGGTGGGATAATTTGACTGGCAGGACCCTTGGATATACCATGGTGGGATAAATTTGACTGGGGGGGGGGCTGTGGAGAGAAAAGGGAAGAAACAAAAGTAGGGTGAGAAAAGGGACATATACACACACAAGAGTAGAGGGTGAGAAAGACGAGAGAAAGAGAAACAAAAAAATGAGAGATAGAAATAGAAAAAAATTAGAGAAAAGGAAGGAAGGAAAAAAAGAGAGATAAGGAAGGAGAGAGAGATAAGAGAGAATAGAAACAAAACAAAGAGAGAGAGAGAGAGAGAAAAGAACAAAAAGTTGGGGAGAACCTGTCAATATATACTGATTGAACTCCTTGATTGATCAATTATTCAACATTACAGGTGTGCGTGTGTGTGGGTGGGAGTGTACTTACCTGGGTTAGGAGTTGTACTCCGTTCAATAAAGGTGGGTCGTAGATCTCGATTGCAATGATCTTCCCAATCACAACAAGCTATTGTTTGAGGCGTACTGTGAGGAACAAGATCCCCTTGGCACTGAAAAGAAACAAAGAAACTCATTTTAAACATTTTAACTTACATTGTAAGAAATTCTTTCTAGTAAAAAAAAAAAAAAAAAATTGACAAATGGATCCAGAAATTGCAAGAAAAAAATCTCATCAACCCAATAAACGAGACTATGTCACAAAAATAAATAAATAAATTTAAAAGAAAAATCAAAATATGTCACAAAAAAAAAAAAAAAAAAAAAAAAAAAATTTAAATTTAAAAGAAAAATCAAAATGTCATAAAAAAATAAATTTAAATTTAAAGAAAAATCAAAATATGTCAAAAAAAAAAAAAAAAAAAAATTTAAAAGAAAAATCAAAATATGTCACAAAAAATAAATAAATAAAAGGTAAAATAAAAAAAAATTAAAATTAAAAAAAAAAAAAAAAAAAATTGAGATATTGTTAGAAAAATCTCATCAACTCAACAAACGAGACTAAGTTGAAAAAAAAAAAAAAAAAAAAAAAAAAAAATCCAATCTATAATCATTTTGTTTTCCCAGATTCCTGCCCCTTTTTACGCTATGTTTTTTCCTTGATGGTAACAGGCGTAAACAGACCCAACTTAAGATATTTACTAATTAATTTAGATATTTTACACAAGCCTCCCACAATCGTCTTGTATAAAATACAAACGAGAACTCAGACATTTTTTTTTTTTTTTGCAATTGTAATTTTACAATACATTTTTATAAAAGACAAATTGAAATTTTGGTATTTTATGAGGAAGTGCGTCCCGGTCTCCTGCCTCATAAATTGCTACCTGGATACTATTAAAATAATGACCCCAGCTACGGTGTTACTTGAAAGAAAACAACCAACTTAGGGTGTTAAATGTATTTGGGGGGGGGGCTTCTCTTTTTTGTCATAATTCTTATTTATTTATCGTAATTTGTTGTAATTATACACCAGTCTCTTCAGATCTATCTACATTAAAAATATTGAGAAAGAGCTCAATATTTCTGTAGCCCCGTTCGACTAGGAACCACAAGGTTCTGGGTTCGATACCGGTCCTCGCCAACTCAGCGTATGAGTAGTACAGGGATCTGTGCAGTAAAGTGAGGAGCTGATGATAGATGTGGCACTCCACCTCAGATGGTAAAAATAATCTCCTTGGTCTAGTGCCAGTGAAACAACTTTTTTACACTTCTGTAGAACGAATTTAGTAATCTATACATATATAAAGGACAGTTGTGTATATGTGTATGTCCGGAGGAAACTTCAAAAATAAAACAATTAATGACAAAGTAAATGTATATATACATATATATCTTATTATAATGGAGATTGTGGTGTTTTTCTGTCTGTAACCGAAACTATATTACTAAAGTCACAATTCCCTTAGTTATTTATCACATTCTACGGATTTTATTTTTATTAAACCTCAATTATTAATAAAATTGTTTTACATTATTAATACTGTTGGTAATATCTACATACTAATAACATACAATTGTATTTATACATACAACAAAATAGCAGTTTACAGTGTGAATGGGAAGGCTAATTTGCATATTGATATTAAAAATCTGATTTTAATAAATGTGCTTAGTATTACTGATTTCTAATTGTTTTGTTTTATCTTAATGAATATTAGCAAAAATCTCAGGGATAAATCTTAAAAGAAATCCATTAACAAGAAAAATAACTGTAATTTTATTCTTTACTTCCTATTTTAACTAAATAGTTAAATTAGGAAAATTTAGCAATGAAAGACGGGAGTGAGGGAAGAGTAAGTTTCAGTTGTTCTATTTTTTTTTATTATACCCTCCTCTGTTTCAAATATTTTTATCTGCTTTCTTATTTAGTTTCATTAGCATTTCTAATTTGATACACTATTTTATTACATTAAAACTTAAATACTTGCACCCGGAGTGTGCATATATTTGCTAGTATATATAAAGATATTTAAAAATTAAAATTTGTATAGTAACAGAAGGTAATCGAAATACGTTGTTGATTGATTGAATTAATCACTTCATTTATATTGTTTCTTGTTTGTTTTTTAATTGTAAATTATTGAATTAAAATTTCGTACCATATTGTTATACATTTACGTGGCGATTTTATGGGGCATCCAGTGAGGATCTAACTTATGATAAGTAATAATGGATCTGCAAGACTAACTTTTAAAAAATCCCCTTACCCAGGTGACGCCGCGTAGCCACTTCTCGTCAGTAATAGAGGCCTACAAGCAATTTTTGTTACCCAATTAATCAAGCAATGTTCTCATGATTAAACATTTTCATTGGTCAATTGAAAAAAAACCAAAAAAACTACTGTCTCCATAATTAAATGTTCCCCAAAAAGACTCTTAATCACATGAACCATAACAACAAATTGAAAGAGAAACGACTATTAACAGAATAATTACAGGGTTGGTTCACAACTTGTTTGCTCACTTAGATTTGGTTTGTTTGTTTTGTGGCATATCAACCTCAGTGGGTCATTTAATGCAGATAAAGTTTTGAAATAAATCAATTCTTAATGGATAATACAATTTTTTTTATCAACTACATTTTTTTCTATTTAACCCATAGATGGGACCCTAACAGGTACTACCACTCTGGGTCAGAGTGGACCAGGGAGCAATGGTGATGAAGGGGTGCTCCACATTCCTCAAACTCCAAAACTGGAACCTCACATCAAATAGATTTTAACGTCATTTCCAGGACATGTAGACACTCAGTCACCGCCTTCTAGCACCCATATGATAAAAAGGGTTGGGGCTTGCCTTAAAGCAATATATACACAGGTGGCCCCATTGGGGGAGTCTTACCCCTCTGCAGAGGTGCAGTCGATGCATTCTAACGCTCCAGCCGACATGGCAGTTAAGCATCCAGATAGGATTCACAAGGTTCCTGGTTCAATACCAGCCCTTGCCAACTCAACGAATGAGTAGCACAGGGATCTGTATGGTAAAGTGAGGAGCTGATGGTAGGTGTGGTGCACACCTCAGATGCTAAAATAATCCCCTTGATCTAACACTAGTGAAAAGAGGATAGACTCCTTTGCTTTATGGCTCATACTGACATTAGTATGCCCCGACAACTTTTTTAAAACCCCTCTACAGAGGTGCAGTCGGTGTATTCTTCTGTTCAAGCCAACAGGGCAGATTACCCTTTGTTTAATTAGTGAAATAGATCACTAAGTAGGACCAAGCTTATTCTAGTTTTTCATCTCCTAGACTGGTTGCCTAACCAAGGTTAACTCTTAACATCCTATACCACCTCATTCCACCCGGGCAGAAGTCACATTTGTTTTTCTAATCTACCCCAAACGATAGCCTTCGTTTAAATGTAATATTAAACATATTTAGAAGTCTTTAATTTAAGGGAAATAACAGGTAACTTTAAATGAAAAGGCCATTTTTAGCCATTTTTTGATAAATCCTTATAGGAATGGGGATCTGGACTTTGTTTAAATGTAATATTAAACATATTTAGAAGTCTTTGATTTAAGGGAAATAACAGGTAACATTAAATGAAAAGGCCATTTTTAGCCATTTTTTGATAAATCCTTATAGGAATGGGGATCTGGACTTTGTTTAAATGTAATATTAAACATATTTAGAAGTCTTTGATTTAAGGGAAATAACAGGTAACTTTAAATGAAAAGGCCATTTATTGATAAATCCTAATAGGAATTGGGATTTGGACTTAGAAAATTCTCAACAGGATGTTAAGAGATTCAGAGGGACATGTTTCGCTTTGCACTGTCAACATCCGGTTGTTTGTTACCAGACAATTTTTAGACGCATTTTTAGCCATTTATTGATAAATCCTTATAGGAATGCCACATTCCTGTACTTAAAAAATTCTCAACAGGATGTTAAGAGTTAAAGAACCCAATCTGCCCTACAATTTACCCATAGCTGGAGGGAGAGTAGTTGGATTCATAGCTTTCCCAAGGGTATTAGTGTTATGTGAACTGTAGCTTCATCCAGGATTTGAACTTGGGTTGATGAGTTCATTTCCTATGACAACAAGAGAGACAACAGAGAGAAGAGAGACAAATGATAGAAAAAAAGCATAAAAAGATAGAGGAAAAGGGAAAAATGAGCAAAAGAGAGTGCAGAGAGTGAGAGAGAGAGAGAGAGAACAGAGTGACAGAAAGAGAGCAGAGAGAGAGAGAGAGAGAGAACAGACTGACAGAAAGAGAGCAGAGAGAGAGAGAGAGAGAGAGAGACAGATGACAGAAAGAGAGCAGAGAGAGAGAGAGAGAGAGAGTGACAGAGAGAGAGCAGAGAGAGAGAGGAGAGAGAGAAAGACTGACAGAAAGAGAGAGCAGAGAGAGAGAGAGAGAGAGAGAGAGAGACAGAGTGACAGAGAGAGAGAGAGAGAGAGAGAGAGAGAGAACAGACTGACAGAAAGAGAGCAGAGAGAGAGAGAACAGAGTGACAGAGAGAGAGAGGAGAGAGAGAGAGAGAGAGAGAACAGAGTGACAGAAAGAGAGCAGAGAGAGAGAGAAGAGAGAGACAGAGTGACAGAGAGAGAGCAGAGAGAGAGAGAGAGAGAGAGAAGAGAGAGAGAGAGAGATGCAGAGAGAGCAGAGAGAGAGAGAGAGAGAGAGAACAGAGTGACAGAGAGAGAGCAGAGAGAGAGAGAGAGAGAGAGACAGAGTGACAGAAGAGAGCAGAGAGAGAGAGAGAGAGAGAACAGAGTGACAGAAAGAGAGCAGAGAGAGAGAGAGAGAGAACAGAGTGACAGAAAGAGAGAGAACAGACAGAAAGAGAGAGAACAGAGTGAAGAGAGAGAGAGAACAGAGTGACAGAAAGAGAGAGAACAGAGTGACAGAAGAGAGAGAGAGAGAGAGAGAGAGACAGAGTGACAGAAAGAGAGAGAGAGAGAGAGAGAGAGAGAGTGACAGAAAGAGAGAGAGAGAGAGGAGAACAGAGTGACAGACAGAAAGAGAGAGAGAGAGAGAACAGAGTGACAAAAGAGAGGCAGAGAGAGAGAGAGACAGAGTGACAGAAGAGAGCAGAGAGAGAGAGAGACAGAGTGACAGAAAGAGAGCAGAGAGAGAGAGAGAGAGAGAGAGAGAGAGAGAAACACACACACACTCAAGAAAAGAGACAGAGACAAAGGAGAAGTTAACTTAAACTGTAATTTGCCTCTGGCATGACACACAACTAAACACCCCCACCCCTCAACTAAAATATCCTTTTGTCGCCTCTGATGGCACCAACAGAATTGGATTCTGACTCCCTTTCACCTTAGGCACAAGAAGAAAAATAAAAAATAGCTTACACATTATATATATATATATATATATATATATATATTATATCTTAAGTTATTTTCTAATTAAGGGAAGGGAATGACCACTAAATCACTATTCTTTAGGAACCACTTCATCCACAGTCAACTGATTATGCAAATGAGGCCTCATGAATATTCATAAGATTAGGAAAGTCCAAGGTTGGATAATGAAGAGGTCATCTGAACAGATTGTCCATCTGTTACTTGACCGACAGAAAGTAGGGATATAGACCGAGACATTTATCATGGCAAATACATTCCGAGATAATCCGACCAACATTAGAGTTTGGTTTGGTTTGTTTTACGGCACATCAACCTCAGTGGGTCATTTAATGCCGATAAAGTTTTGAAATAAATCAATTCTTAATGGATAATATCATTTTTTTATAAATACATTTTTCTATTTAACCCATAGATGGGACCCTAACAGGTACTACCACTCCGGGTCAGAGTGGACCAGGGAGCAATGGGGATGAAGGGGTGCTCCACATTCCCCAAACCTCCAAAACTGGAACCTCACCATCAGATAGAGTTTAACGTCATTCCCAGGAGTATATAATATAATTTTTTATAAATACATTTATCTATTTAACCCATAGATGGGACCTTAACAGGTCCAACATTAGAGACTACGAAACTATCAACTAATATGTTCGACATTGGGTTTGGTTTAGTATTATTTTGATTATTCGGACTATTGTCCTCATCTTCATTGTTATCTGTACAACGTTTCGGACGATGTGCCCTCTGCCCTTCTTCAGGTATTTCTTGTCAGACTCCGGAACTTCCTCTGACTGTTAAAAAAGTCGAGCCGCACTGAGGAGACGTAAACATCGAAACATGTATTTGTGAATGAACAATATATAAGCTCCAAATTTCCACAGTAGAGAACTGTAAGGATAGAGCCCAGGTGGATGAGCAGTTCATGACTTGCAATACTCCACTTTGGCCCTATCTTGGACTAGACGGGCGGTCGGAGTGGCCTCCTCTAATCAATCGGCTGGTCACGTCAAGCCCTAGCACCTATATGATTTTCCCAACCCTATTGCCCTTATGGCAAGCCCCAACCCTTTTTATCATATGGGTGCTAGAAGGTGGTGGCTGAGGGTCTATTATCCTAGGAATGACGTTAAACTATCTGATGGTGAGGTTCCAGTTTTGGAGGTTTGGGGGAATGTGGAGCACCCTTTCATCACCATTGCTCCCTGGTCCACTCTGACCCGGAGTGGTAGTACCTGTTAGGGTACCATCTATGGGTTAAATAGAAAAACATGAGTTTATAAACAAAATTTTATTATGCATTAAGAATGAATTTATTTCACAACTTTGTTGGCATTAAATGACCCACCGAGGTTGATATGCCGTAAAACAAAACAAACCTGTCAGGGTTCCATCTATGGGTTAAATAGAAAAATGTATGTATAAAAAAATTGTATTATCCATTAAGAATTGATTCATTTCAAAACTTTATCGGCATTAAATGACCCACTGAGGTTGATATGCCATAAAACAAAACCAAACCAAGTATCACTACCTACTACGAAACCATAAACTAATATGTCCGACGTTGTGAAAGTCAGCAAATATCTTAACGACCCAATACCGAACGATACTAGTGTTTTCAATGGAACTAATCTAAGCAATTTGGTCCATTTAGGATCATTTAGTTTGAATATGAAACCAAAGACGAGAGATGTTCTCAAGTTACAGACCAGTTCAATGTTCCAGGGCGTATATCGTGGTGTTGGGTGGGTGGGTCTTTGGTTGGTTGTTGAGATTGGTTTTGGGCCAAATTAGGTTCAATACCTCCGAAAGATATTTTTACGCGATTTTATTTCATTACATAGCTGACCATTTAAAGATAAAATTTCTATATATTGATAGTATCTCGCTCACGCATAGTGTATAAGTCAGTGGAGTTGCCTAGTGTTGGTATAAGCTGAAGAGCGAGGAAATCTATCTCCTTTTCACTAGAGCTAGACTATAGAGATTGCTTTTTCATCTGAAGTGGAGCACCATGCGATTCTTCCTTAAACCAAAGACAAAAGATGTTGAAAAGATAAATAAACAAAGGAAAGAAAATGTTTATTGGATAAAAATGGTTTAATGAAATGCCAACACGTGTTTCGGCCGAGAATATTCATTCAATTTTCACCATGCGATTCTTCCATAAAACAAAGATGAGAGATGTTCTCTAGTTACAGATTACATAGCCGACCATTTAACTCTTAAAATCCTGTTGAGAATTTTCATAAACCAGAACCCATTCCCCTAAGAATTTATCAATAAATGGTTAAAAATTTCCTTTTCATTTAATGTTACCTGTTATTTCCCTTAAATTAAAGATTTCTAAATGTGTTTAATATTACATTTAAACAAAGTCCAGATCCCCATTCCTATAAGGATTTATCAAAAAATGCCTAAAAATGGCCTTTTTCATTTAAAGTTACCTGTTATTTCCCTTAAATCAAAGACTTCTAAATATGTTTAATATTACATTTAAACAAAGTCCAGATCCCATTCCTATAAGGATTTTAAAAAATGGCTAAAAATGGCCTTTTCATTTAAAGTTACCTGTTATTTCCCTTAAATCAAAGACTTCTAAATATGTTTAATATTACATTTAAACAAAGTCCAGATCCCCATTCCTATAAGGATTTATCAAAAAATGGCTAAAAATTTCCTTTTCATTTAAAGTTACCTGTTATTTCCCTAAAAATAAAGACTTCTAAATATGTTAATATTACATTTAAACAAAGTCCAGATCCCCATTCCTATAAGGATTTATCAAAAAATGGCTAAAAATTTCCTTTTCATTTAAAGTTACCTGTTATTTCCCTAAAAATAAAGACTTCTAAATATGTTTAATATTACATTTAAACAAAGGTAATTGTTTGGGGCAGATTAGGAAACTGAATGTGACTTCCGGTGGGTGGAATGAGATGGTAGAGGACATTAAGAGTTAAAGATAAATTTCTATATATTGGTAGAATATCTCTCTCACATAATCCAGAGAAGCTGATAGGTGTGCATCTTGCGTCCCTGATGCATAAAAATCTAAAAGGACGCAGTAAAATCACATCCTTGTGTCCCAGTCTTTTTCTTTTTTCTTCCCTCACCATTTCAAGCTCACTGTAAATACTTTTACTATATGTATTTATAAAATTTATAAAAAGCATACACACTCAAACAGCATGGCACACACACACACACACACACACACACACACACAACACACCACACACAACAAACAGGCATACACACACACACACCAACAAACAGGCATACACACACACAGGCATACCACACCAACAAACAGGCATACACACACACACACACACACACAGGCATACACACACACCCACACACACCAACAGGCATACACACACCCACACACAGGCATACCACACACACACAGGCATACACCCACACACAGGCATACACACACACACACACACACAGGCATACACACAACACACAAACAGCATACACACACACACAAACAGGCATACACACACACACACACAAACAGGCACACACACACACACACAACACAAACAGGCATACACACACACACACACACACAAACAGGCATACACACACACACAAACAGGCATACACACACACACACACACACACACACACACAAAAAAAACAAACAAGCATACACAACACACCACAAAAACAAACAAGCATACCCACACACACACAAAAACAAACACAACACACACAAAAACAAACAAGCATACACACACATGCACAAAATCATTAGATGCTGTTTCTTTTACTAAATATGATATATATATATATATATATATTTTTTTTTTATTAATTATATTTTATTTTTATACATACTCATGCTTACAGACACACACAAACATTCATACGCCCAGCGAAAGCGATCATCTGTTTCCACTTTTATACACACACACAGGCTCACATAAACACTCATACGCCCAGCAAAAGCGATTATCTGTTCACATTTTCATACACACTCACGCACACACACACAACGTAAGAAAGCGTCTATGTCAATTTACAACCATTTGTCTTAGCGTTCGTCATAATTTCAAACATCCAAAGAACGCTAGTTTTTCATTCAACATTTTTTAAATAGATCGACCAACAAAAGACTCTCACAGTCTCCTTATTCTCTGTGATAAATTCATTTTTCCTCAAATAAACAAAAGCCCTGATGAAGATCTACTGAAACAGATTGAAACACTGCAGCATAGGCAAAATAAACATCACTCGTTTTATGAACCTGTGTTCTTTCAAATTTTTCACTATATTTCATAGTCGGATTCACTTCCACTTTTTCTCTTCACATGTATTTATATATACAGAGATGCAGCTAAGTAAACATCTCGAGTCCCTGACGCAGTAAAATTATATCCATGTATCACACACGGAGAACTCTCCCTGTGAGCTGACCAAGGGAGATAATTATTCATTGTCTTCCTACAATGATAGATACACACTTAAATGCCATTATGTTCAATGCCAGGTTAATTTGTATTTATAAAATTTGTTTTATATTCGTTAATGTAGGGATTCATGCTGTGTTGCTTATACACAGAGTACAGTTTTCAGTTACGCTCTATCTTTTTTTCGTCTGGTGACTGGACGCTAGTAACAGCCTTTCTGTGGAGGTGAGTTTGTTTATTTTACAGTTGAAACACAACAGTCGGAGTAACGATGTACCATTGAGACCTGGGGGGAAAAAATAGTTTCTAAAAATCTCCGACCTCGAAGAAGTGAAATCTTGGAAAGAAAAAAAATTATGCACACACACACACACACACACACACAAGCACCTGCTAATATATATATACAAACATACACACAAACAAGCATACAAATGAATGCTTACACATAAATAAGCATATAAATAAACACACACACACAGACACACAAGCATACACACACGCATACAAATACACACACACAAGCATACAAATACACACACACACAAGCATACAAATATACACACACACAAGCACACACACACACACAAGCATACAAATACACACACACATACACAAGCATACAAATATACACACACACACAAGCATACAAATATACACACACACACATATACACAAGCATACAAAATACACACACACACACAAACATACAAATACACACACACACAAGCATACAAATATACACACACACATGCATACAATATACACACACATACACAAGCATACAAATATACACACACATACACAAGCATACAATATACACACACATACACAAGCATACAAATATACACAATATACACACACATACACAAGCATACAAAATATACACACACATACACAAGCATACAAATATACACACACATACACAAGCATACACACACACACACACACACAAGCATACAAATATACACACACACACACACACAGCATACAAATATCACACACACACACACACAAGCATACAAATATACACACACACACACACAAGCAACAAGCATACAAATATACACACACACACACACAGCATACAAATATACACACACACACACAAGCATACAAATATACACACACACACACACACACAGCATACAAATATACACACACACACACACACAAGCATACAAATATACACACACACACACACACAAGCATACAAATATACACACACACACACACACAAGCATACAAATATACACACACACACACAAGCATACAATATACACACACACATACACACGCATACAAATATACACACACACATACACAAGCATACAAATATACACACACACACACACACAAGCATACAAATATACACACACACACACAAGCATACAAATATACACACACACACACAAGCATACAAATATACACACCACACACACACAAGCATACAAATATACACACACACACACACACAAGCATACAAAATATACACACACACACACACACATACAATAAATACACACACACACACACAAGCATACAAATATACACACACACACACACACAAGCATACAAATATACACACACACACACACACAAGCATACAAATATACACACACACATACACACGCATACAATATACACAATACACACACACACATACACACGCATACAAATATACACACACACACATACACACACATACACATATACGCATACAAATAACACACACACACACACGCATACAAATACACACACACATACACACGCATACAAATAATACACACACATACACACGCATACACACACACCATACACACGCATACAAATATACACACACATACACACGCATACAAATATACACACACACATACACACGCATACAAATAATACACACATACACACGCATACAAATATACACACACATACACACACACACACACAAGCATACAAATATAACACCACACATACACAAGCATACAAATACACACACAACATACACAACATACAAATATACACACACACATACACAAGCATACAAATATACACAAGCATACAAATATAACACACACACATACAAATATACACACACACATACAAATATACACACACACACACAAATATACAACACACACACACACACACACACACATACATAAGCATACAAATAAACACACACAAGCATACAAATGCACACACACACAAATACACACACACACACACACAATACACACACACAACATGCACTCGCCTCTGCTGATAGACAGAAGGAGATGCAGCAACAGTCATGAAGATTTTGGCTTCCACCAAAAGAAAAAAAAAAAATGGGTTCCCCTCTCTCTCTGATATTGAAGCGGGGTGGGGAGAAAAAGGTTTATTTATTTCTTCTTCTCTCCTCCTCCGTCATCATCATCATCGTTGTCATCATCTAAGCAGCCCAGGGCAGATAAAGAGCAGAATTGAGAAAGGAAATTTTCCGAAAAAAGAAAAAGAAAGAAAAAAAAAAAAAAAAAAGAAATCCCCCATCCAGTCAGTCCGCGCGCATAGACAAAATGTCTGCAGCTGGAGAAATTCTGTCGGCAAAAAGATTTGCAAAATACTCCAACCCCCCCCACCACCACCACCCACAGCAAACCCCACCCCCCCAATTAATATTTCTATCAATTAGAATCAGAAAGATGATGACGGTGCCGTCCAAGGAGTCAGGATAGAGAAAGAGAGATAGAGGAAGAGGATAGAGGAGAGAGATAGACAGAGGATAGAGACAGAGAGATGAGAGAGAGATAGAGACAGAGAGATAGAGACCAGAGAGAAGATAGAGACAGAGACAGAGATAGATAGAGATAGAGACAGAGATAGATAGAGATAGAGACAGAGATAGATAGAGATAGAGAGAGATAGAGAGGAGGAGAGAGAGATAAAAAGGAAGAGATAGACAGATAGACAGAGAGACAGATATAGAGATAGGAGAAGAGAAGGAAAAGATAAGAAAGGAAGAGATAGAGAAAGGAAGAGATAAGAGAAAGGAAAGAAAAGAAGGAAGAGAGAAAGAAAGGAAGAAGAGAAGAGAAGAAGAAGGAAGAGATAGGAGAGATAGAGAGAAAGAAAGGAAGGAAGAGATAGAGAGAAAAAAGGAAGGAAGAGATAGAGAGAAAGAAAGGAAGGAAGAGATAGAGAGAAAGAAAGGAAAGGAAGAGATAGAGAGAAAGAAAGGAAGGAAGAGATAGAGAGAAAGAAAGGAAGGAAGAAGATAAGAGAGAAAGAAAGGAAGGAAGAGATAGAGAGAAAGAAAGGAAGAAGAGAGAGAAAGAAGAGAAGAGAAAGAAAGGAAGGAAGAGATAGAGAAAAAGAAAGGAAGGAAGAGATAGAGAGAAAGAAAGGAAGGAAGAGATAGAGAGAAAGAAGGAAGGAAGAAGAGAGAAGAAGGAGAGAGAGAAAGAAGAAAGAGGAGAAAGAAGGAAGAAGAGAGAGAAAGAAAAAGGAAGAGGAAGAGAAGAAAGAAAGAGAGAGAAGAAAGAAGGAAGAGAGAGAAGAGAAGGAGAGAAGAGAAAGAAGAGAAGAGAAGAGAAGAAGAGAGAGAAGGAAGAGAAGAGAAGAAAGGAAGGAAGAGAGAGAAAGAAGGAAGGAAGAGAGAGAAAGAAAGGAAGGAAGAGAGAGAAGAAGGAAGGAAGAGAGAGAAAGAAAGGAAGAAAGAGAGAGAAAGAGAGAGAGAGAAAGAAAGAAGAAGAGGAGAGAAGAAAAAAGAGAGAGAGAGAAAGAGGAAGAGAGAGAGAAAGAAAGAAGAGAGAGAGAGAAAGAAAGGAAGAGAAGAAAGAGAAAGAAGAAGAGAGAGAGAAAGGAAGAGAGAGAGAGAAAGAGAGAGAAGAGAAAGAAGGAAGAGAGAGAGAGAAAGAAAGGAAGAGAGAGAGAGAGAAAGAAAGAGAAGAGAAGAGAAGAGAAAGAGAAGAAGAGAGAGAGAGAAGAAAGGAAGAGAGAGAGAGAAAGAAAGGAAGAGAGAGAGAGAAAGGAAAGGAGAGGAGAGAGAAAGAGAAGAGAGAGAGAGAAGAAAGGAAAGAGGAGAGAAAGAAAGGAAGAGAGAGAGAGAAAGAAAGGAAGAGAGAGAGAAGAAAGGAAAGAGAGAGAGAAAGAGAAGAGAAGAGAAGAGAAGAGAAGAGAGAAAGAAGATAGAGGAGAGAGAGAGATAGAGGGAGAGAGAGAGATAGAGGAGAGAGGAGAGAGAGAGAGAGAGATAGAGGGAGAGAGAGAGATAGAGGGAGAGAGAGAGATAGAGGGAGAGAGAGAGATAGATAGAGGGAGAGAGAGAGAGAGAGAGGGGGGCAGCAAGACCACAAATTGAAGAATGTAGTAAAAATGCCAACATCAGAGATACAAATTGAGGTGGTTGTTTGTTTTTTGTTTTTTTGGGGTTTTTTTGAAGAATTACAAAAAACAAAAACAAATAATAATCATAATAATATTATTACAAGGTTATTTAATGCTGAATTAAGTCATTTTGATATTCGTTTTCTAACACTATCTACATTTGCTCAAATGGTCACCCATATTGGAGGTTCCCGAGTCCGACAAGAAACAGCTGAAGAAGGCCGGAGGGCATATCAGCCAAAACATTGTACAAATAACAATGAAGATGAGGATAATAGTCCGAATAACGCAGATAATACTAATCTTCAAGCCTCATCTAAAAAATTTAGAGAAATAAAAATGTAATTATTTTAAATAAAAATTTTAAATTGAACCTAACCCTTTATTTATTCCACGGGAGTATCCGGTTCTCATTCCGCTAACCATAGCTGGGGTAGGAGTTGTGTTAAATATTTTTCTAACTGCCTCTACTCCGGATTGAACTCGGGATCCAGAGATAACTGTCACTTAGAACTGTCTTAACCTAACTACCTTATCCACTAGGCCATGTGTCCAATTGTATGTTCCGTGATGGCTCCCGATTACGACAAGAAATACCTGAAGAAGGCCGGAGGGCATATCGGCCAAAACATTGTACAAATAACAATGAAGATGAGGATAATAGTCCGAATAACGCAGATAATACTAATCTTCAAGCCTCATCGCAAACATTCAGAGAAATGGATCAGGTTTATTATTATTTTTGATTAGAATTATCCTTAATTTTCTTAATCCTTTCTTCACTTGGATTGTCACTTCAATGACCACACTGGGGAATAGCAGGGATCAGGAGTTCATTTTTTATTCAACTTCCTGATGATTGCCGTTCGTTCCTCGCTGTTGGTGAAGTGAAAACCCTTGTGAATTCCAATAAAAAGGAACTAGAATTTGGGATAATACTAGTCAAAATTATTGATAAAATGTAGCTAGAATTAGAAAGATGAAGGATAATACTAGTCAAAATTATTGATAAAATGTAGCTAGAATTAGAAAGATGAAGGATAATACTAGTCAAAATTATTGATAAAATGTAGCTAGAATTAGAAAGATGAAGGATAATACTAGTCAAAATTATTGATAAAATGTAGCTAGAATTAGAAAATGAAGGATAATACTAGTCAAAATTATTGATAAAATGTAGCTAGAATTAGAAAGATGAAGGATAATACTAGTCAAAATTATTGATAAAATGTAGCTAGAATTAGAAAGATGAAGGATAATACTAGTCAAATTATTGATAAAATGTAGCTAGAATTAGAAAGATGAAGGATAATACTAGTCAAAATTATTGATAAAATGTAGCTAGAATTAGAAAGATGAAGGATAATACTAGTCAAAATTATTGATAAAATGTAGCTAGAATTAGAAAGAGAAGGATAATATAGTCAAAATTATTGATAAAATGTAGCTAGATTAAAAGATGAAGATAATACTAGTCAAAATTATTGATAAAATGTAGCTAAATGATGAAGGATAATACTAGTCAAATTATTGATAAAATGTAGCTAAAATTAGAAAGATGAAGGTAATACTAGTCAAAATTATTGAAAAATGTAGCTAAAATTAGAAAATGAAGATAATACTAGTCAAATTATTGATAAAATGTAGCTAAAATTAGAAAGATGAAGGATAATACTAGTCAAAATTATTGATAAAATGTAGCTAAAATAGAAAGATGAAGGATAATACTAGTCAAAATTATTGATAAAATGTAGCTAAAATTAGAAAGATGAAGGATAATACTAGTCAAAATTATTGATAAAAAGCAAATAGAATTAGAAAGATGAAGATATACTAGTCAAATTATTGATAAAAAGCAAATAGAATTAGAAAGATGAAGGATAATACTAGTCAAAATTATGATAAAAAGCAAATAGAATTAGGACCTAGACAAGGAAGATTGTTTTTGCTGAAATAGAGTGCCACACCTACCGTCAGCTCAACTTGTTTACAGTACTTGCTATTGCAGCTAGAATTAGAAAGATGAAGATGACTTTTTCCCCCCCTTTTTTTTTTTAAATCCCTCTTATTTATTGAATAACACTCATAAACAACTTTAGTATTTTTTACTATCGAACAGGCCAGTTGAGCTCAGTCGATATTAAATTTGAGCAGAAGGTTCCAGGTTAGATACCAGTCTCACCAACTCAGCACATCAGTAGCCCAGCTTGGGTAATCTGATTGGGGCTGTAAAATATCTGGGAGCTGACAGTAACTGTGGCGCTCCACTTCAACTGACTAGAAGGTTCCAGGTTAGATACCAGTCTCACCAACTCAGCACATCGGTAGCACAGCTTGAGTAATCTGATTGGGTCTGTAAAATATCTGGGAGCTGACAGTAAGTGTGGTGCTCCACCTCAACTGACTAGAAGATTCCAGGTTAGATACCAGTTTCACCAACTCAGCACATCAGTAGCCCAGCTTGGGTAATCTGCTTGGGTCTGTAAAATATCTGGGAGCTGACAGTAAGTGTGGCGCTCCACTTCAGCTGACTAGAAGGTTCCAGGTTAGATACCAGTCTCACCAACTCAGCACATCAGTAGCCCAGCTTGGGTAATCTGATTGCTGCTGTAAAATATCTGGGAGCTGACAGTAAGTGTGGCGCTCCACCTCAAACAAAAACAACAAAAACAATCTCCCTGACTAGTGCTAGCAAAGAGTGAATAGACTCCCTCACTATGTGGCTAATACTGACAACAGGCAAGGCCTATGTTTATGAGGCCTTGCAATAGGCCACTACAGGGATTTTACTACTTACCACCCCAAAATATCTGACCTCCTTTCTAAAGAGAAAATCCATCATACTTCCATTGACCCTTCAGTGACCCCAGAGGTCAAAACAAAATAAATACCATCCAGCTGTGAAGTCAAGGATATTTTTTTAATATCAAATAATAAAACTCATTATTTCTTAGTATTTAGCTGGAAAAGACAATCTTGACCCTAATCTGACCCCTGGGTGACCTTTACTGACCCCTAAAGATGAACAATCCCTGTTCAAAAATTCGTTTCTAATCAAATTAACCTCACACACTAATTTTCATTTCCCCTGGGGGAGAATAGATACTAAGCATTCAGTATTACCACAAGCTTTATCCTCATTGGGGACTCCAACTCTTATGACCTGATCCCTATTCAAAGTTCATATTCTAATTAAATTAAAAGGTGCTATACACAGAATTGTGTCCCTCAGTCTCTTGCCTTAAAAAACTCTAGGCTGTGATAGCTGAAAAAGCAACCCCATCTATGAATGAAGTCCCTAGCTAAAGTAGTGTGTATATTGAAGTAACTATTGTACAATTGCCATACCATAATTTTTTTTTTTTTTAAATTAAAAATTACCTGACATTTTTTTTTTATTGAAATATAAAAGAATATCTAAATATTCAGATTTTTTTCAAATTTTATTTATGTTTGTTTAATGTCTTGTTTTTAGTTAGAATATAAAATAAAAACCTAAATATTTGTGATAGCTGAAAAAGCGACCCCATCTATGAATGAAGTCCCTAGCTAAAGTAGTGTGTATTTTGAAGTATCTGTAGTAGAATTGCGATACCATAAATTAATTTTTTTTTTTTTTTAATTAAAAATTACCTGACATTTTTTATTTTTATTGAAATATAAAAGAATATCTAAATATTCAGATTTTTTTCAAATTTTATTTATGTTTTTTTAATGTCTTGTTTTTAGTTAGAATATAAAAGACTATCTAAATATTTTGATTTTTTTATATGTAATTGTTTGTTGGAAATAAATATATTAAAATAAAATGAAAATACCAAAGAAAAATAATTTTAATTTTTTTATTTGTGATTGATTGTCGAAAAAAAGTTAAGATAAATGAAAATACTGTAAAATTCGGGGGGGGGGGTTTCAGCTATCACCGCCTAGCGTTTTTTAAGGATGCCAATTCTGTGAATGTCTTGTTTTTAGTTAGAATATAAAAGAATATCTAAATATTTTTGATTTTTCATTTGTAATTGTTTGTTGGAAAGAAATATATTAAAATAAAATAAAAATACCAAAGAAAAATATTTTTATTTTTTATTTGTGATTGATTGTCGAAAAAAAAGGTAATTCATGAGTAAGTGCATCCCGGTCTCCTGCCTCAGAAATTGCTACCCGGTGACTATTAAAATAACGTCCCCAGCTATGTCGGTGTTACTTGAAAGAAAACAACCAACTTAGGGCATTAAATGTATTTTAGAGGGGGGGGGTCTCTTTTTTGTCGTAATTCTTGTTCATTTATAGAAATTTGTCATAATTCTTGTTTAGATATGAAGATGGATATATAGTTTGGAATAGACTGAGATAGATAGATAGACAGTTAGATAAACAAACAAAATAATATAGATAGATATGAACAAATGGAGATAGATAGATATTTTCTACAAGTAAATGTATTTGTGGGGTGTTGCTTCTTTTTTTGTCGTAATTCTTGTTTATTTAAACCAAAAACAAGACATTAAACAAACATGAATAAAAGAAAATCTGAGACGACATAGCTGGGGACGTTATTTTAATAGTCACCAGGTAGCAATTTCTGAGGCAGGAGACCGGGACATACTTCCTCATTGAATATTGAACAAGCTAACCACTGCTTAACTAGTGATCGAGTGGGGAAGGTAGGTAACCTACTTTTCACTATGAAACCCAGGGTCACAGAATCACATCCATGCTATATATATATATATAATATATATATATATATATATATATATATATATATCTTCGCATAAACACCAAAAAGATCTATTAGCAACCTGACGATGGTGAAATAACCTGAAACCTGGGTAGTTGCTTATGGAAAAACAATTATATTTTTAAGCTCCTACAAATTTGTGGTTGAGCACTGATTTCTTTGTTTCATCCAAAAAAACATTTTTTATATCTATATCTATATACATATCTACATATGTGAAGAGATGGAAGTGAATCCGACAGTATGTAGTATATTAAGAAAATTGAAAAAACACAGGTTTAAATAAGTTGAGTAGTAAGTTTATTGGCCGACGCTGCAGTGTTTCGATCTATTAATTAGATCATCTTCAGGGCATTTGTTGGTATATGGAAGGTGATAAAAAATTTTTATCACAGAATAACGAGAAAAGCAAGTGATAGTCCTTGTTTATCAGTCTGTTCAAAATTTGAAGTCTGAAGAAAGGACGCTGAAAAAAGTGGACGGTTTGAAATATGACGTCAAATATTCTCTTTTACGGTGTGAGTATCGAAATGAGGCATTGTGCATTTTTAGGTGTTTTGTATGTGTGGTTGCGCGTGTGTGTATAAATCTTTTTGCGATAAACGACATCGAACAAACCTCAAGGTTGTATGGGTGTGTGTGTGTGTGTGTATATATATATATATATATATATATGAAATAAATTTTATAATGAGCATTGTGCATTTTTTAGGTGTTTTGTATGTGTGGTTGCGCGTGTGTGTATAAATCTTTTGCGATAAACGACATCGAAACTCAAGGTTGTATGGTGTGTGTGTGTGTGTGTATATAATATATATATATATATATGAAATAAATATTTTAGAAAAAACAAACATGACGTTAAAATTTGCTGACAGAAATCTGTTTCGACCCTTTATTGAAGTGGTCTTCATCAAGAGCGAGATGTGTATGATAGAGAGCCGGTATGAGTGGACCGTTATAAGACGAAAGTGGTACAGTTCATAGCCGGAATTTTTTTTTCTTTTTTCTTTTTTTAAATTTTGAAAATGCATATTCTCTTTTGAAAATAAAATAAATATTATTTTATTAAATCAGAAGCATTATAATCCACAAAGAAAACTCAAAAGAGTTTCATGTAAATATGTATAAAAATGTATAAGAAAGTATCAAATAGTTTAAGATTCCAGCTACTGCAGACCACGATAGTCACCGGAGAAGATGTAGATATCCAGGTATTTTTGTTTTTTCAAAAGACAGTATGAAAAAAGTAAATGGAAGTGAATCCGACAGATTCACTTCCATTCACTTTTTTCATATATATATATATATATATATATATATATTATTATAATGGAGATTGTGTGTTTTTCTGTCTGTAACCGAAACTATATACTCAAGTCACAATTCCCTTAATTATTTACGTCAAATTCTCCATGATTTCATTCTTTTAAACCTTCAGTTATTAATAAAAATTGTTTTACATTATTAATACTGTTGACCATATCTACGTACTAATAACATGCAATTGTATTTATATATACAACAAAATAGCGGTTAACAGTTTGAACGAAAAGGCTAATTTGCATATTGATATTTAAAATTTTATTTTAATAAATATGTGCTTGGTATTATTGATTTCTAATTGTTTGGTTTTATCTTAAGAAATATAAACAAAAATCTCGTGGACAAATCTTAAAAGAAATGTATTTACAAGAAGAAATAACTGTAATATTATGCTTTACTTCCTATTTTAACTAAATAGTTAAATTAGGAAAATTTACCAATGAAAGAGGGGAGTAATGGAAAATGATGGTAGAGTTAGTTTCAAAGCTGTTCTATTTTTCGATAATACCCCCTCTGTTCCAAATCTTTTTATCTGCATTCTTAGTCAGTTTCATTAGCCTTTCTAATTTAATATGATATTTTATTATATCAAAAATAAAAAAAATTATCTATTATCAATGTTAGGTTCTTTTTATGAATGAATACCTTTTTAATGATTTCACCGTTTTTTACAAAACAATAACATACACTAGGCTCCGGAAAATTTTCAACATGTTAGGGATAAATAATAACACTTTATTTTTGCAATACAAAATTGTTTCTACCATAACCCCTAGAAAAATCAAATATCCAAATTCTAACGGTCTGTTTCAGTGTTCCAAATGTGATTTTAAAAAAAATTCTATTCGAACATTTCTAAAAATTCTCCGTTTTTCCCCAACAAATTTTTTCATTCAAAATAAAATTCCACTCTGATGAAGGTCGAATCTTCTGTGTGCGGAATATTTTCACACAGATGAACTGACCGAAACACATGTGTAAGTGATATTGATTAAATTCATCTTTTATTATCCATTCTTCCTCATATTGTCGGATTCATTTCCAATTTCCATTATATATTATTATATATATATATAATATATATATATATATATATATATATATAGGTAGTCCTTTGTTAGCATTGGAGAATTGAAAATAAAGTGTTCGATTACATTTATCATTTATTTATTCATTTATAGTTTACAATACATTTAAGGTGCTATTGTTACCATCAGTCCTTATTTGCCTTACATACTAAATTTCAGAAATATTGAATGTATGAAAGTATTTTTTTTTAAAATTTTTTAAAAGACACTGAGATTTTGCGACACGGCACAGACTTAATTTTGAGGCAAAATAGGAAAATTTATATCCCCCCCCCTAAAATCGGAACAGTAAGGTTTAAGACAATAATTTGGGCACACTTTCCG
>CM042181.1:40219437-40222798 GCA_023376005.1 Doryteuthis pealeii | reverse complement strand
CATGCAACATTCCTCTGGTTTAATAAATGAACTGCCAAATTATTCCAAGACGAAATGCAAAAATATAAATCTTATTATCTAGTGTTGCTTATCCACCAAATTCATATTTCTTATCAGCGTTGTCACCTGGACCCTTTTTATTATAAATATCAAACAGAATAATTAAATTATCATACTGTGGTATATCCACAGGTCCTGCTAGTTTTGTTTAAACCATTTCTTATATTGTTTTTTTATTTTTTTCAAAAACTTTATACCTATATAAATATATACATACACACACACACCTGTCGGTGGGTGCTAGAATGCACCTCTGCAGAGGGGTAGAACTCCCCCAATGGGGCTACCTGTTGGCCATGGGTGGTGACACATGATGCTGAAGGATTGAACCCAGGGGGATGAGCAGTCCATAACATGCAACACTCCACTTAGACTCTTACTTAGGCTAGATGGGCGGTCAGAGAGGCCTCCTCCGATCAATCGGCTGGTGACGTACAAGCCCTAGCACCTATATAATTGCCCCAACCCTATTGCCCTTATGGCAAGCCCCAACCCCTTTTTATCATATGGGTGCTAGAAGGCGGTGACTGAGGGTCTACATGTCCTGGGAATGACGTTAAACTATCTGATGGTGAGGTTCCAATTCTGGAGTTTTGGAGAATGTGGAGCACCCCTTTATCACCATTGCACCCTGGTCCACTCTGACCCGGAGTTGTAGTACCTTTAGGGTCCCATCTATGGGTTAAATAGAAAAACATGAGTTGATAAACAAAATTGTATTATGCATTAAGAATGAATTTATTTCACAACTTTGTCGGCATTAAATGACCCACCGAGGTTGATGTGCCGTATGCTTAAGGACGGAATCCTGATGGCTGAGCAGTCCATGACATGCAACACTCCACTTAGACCCTTACTTAGGTTAGATGGGCGGTCGGAGAGGCCCACTCCGATCAATCGGCTGGTCATGTCAAGCCCTAACACCTATATGATTGTATCAATCCTATTGTCCTTATGGCAAGCCACAACCCTTTTTTTTTATCATTTATTTCTGTACTAGAAGGCAGTGGTATTACATGTTAGGTCCTATCTATGGGTTAAGTATAAAAATGTATTTATAAAAAAAAATTGTGTATCCATTAAGAATGAATTTATTTCAAAACATTATCAGCATTAAATGACCCACTGAGGTTGATATGCCGTAAAACAAACCAACACACAGAGGTAAATAAACTAAGCCAGTCTAAAAGAATACGTTAAAGCGACTAAGTTAGCAACCCATCTGTAAGTAAGTAAAGTCGTCAGGGCGGCCTAAAGTCGGTATCAGCCAATCAGCGAAGGATTCTATCCCCTTTTCACTAGCGCTAGACCAAGGAGATTGTTTTTGCGTCTGAGGCAGAGCGCCACACCTACCATCAGCTCCTTGTGCTACTCATACGCTGAGTTGGCGAGGGCGGTATCGAACTAGGAACCTTGTGGTTTCTAGCCGAACGCTCTACCGGCTGAGCTAACCTGGCCCTTCTGTAGTCTGACACAAATTATTAGGGGATTAATTCTGAGCTGAAATTCTCATTGTATATAACATTCAATCTAACAGGATTAACATTCTCCACAATTGAATAAAAGGGGATTCGGGGGGGGGGGGAGACTTGCCAAGGGAGATTAGGGTTGATGAAAAAACATATTTAGGGGTAGAAAAGAATTTTTTTTTTTTTTATCAATACACTAGGATATTATTGACTTGTGGATTCACACACAAACACACATGGACACTTACACTAATATATATATATATATATATATATATATAAAAACATTCCCCATTGAGATGTATCAATTAATTGTTCACCCCAGACCAACAGCCGCTGATGGCCACAAGGGTAAGGAGCTTGGCAGACGAAAATTCTGTCGGGTTTCGATCCCGGCTAGCGGTAGCTGTTAAAAAGTCGGGCTGCACTGATGAGAAGTAATCTTCGAAACACGTGTCTGTGGATGACTGATTATATATATATATATATATATATATATATATATATATATATACACACACACACACACATTTATAGATATATAACCACACACACATATACACACATTTATAGATATATAACACACACACATATACACACATTTATAGATATATACACACATACACACATTTATATATATAACCACACACACATATATATATACATATATATATATATATATATTATATATATATATGTGTGTGTGTGTGTGTGTGAAGAAAAAGTTTAAGTGAATCAGACAGTATGTAATATAGTGAAAATTGAAAAAACACAAGTTCATAAAACGAGTAATGTTTATTTCGTCTACGCTACAGTGTTTCGATATGTTTCTATAGATCTTCATTAGGGCTTTCATTAGTTTGAGCAAAAAATAAATGTATTACAGAAAATAAGCAATCTGCAAAACTCTTTTGCTTTGTCGGTCAGTCTATTTAAAAATTGTCAAATGAAAAGTGAGTGTTCTTGGATGTTTAAAACGTAAAACGAATGCTAAAATTGTAAACAAGTGCCTAAAACCATTGAAAAACAGCCAAAATGGCGGATTGCATCGAAATTGACCAAAACAAATAGTTTGAAATCTTTTAAAAATAAACTGCATATGTAATTATATTTTTCTTTTTTTAATGATGGTTATTATGCTACTACTTATCGATTTAGACAAAGTTTAACCTTAAATAATATTTGATTATTCTTAATTCACTTTTATAACTCTTAGTATCCGATTTTTTCTGCCAGTTCCTAGTGTATTATTATTGATTACGTGATGAGTGTGTTAATGTGTGTGTGCGTATGTGTGTGAAATTTATTAGTAATTATTACATTATTATTATTAAAATATTGTTAAATTTTTATTTATTATTTTGTAATTACAGTATTATTTTTTTCCTTATAATTTATCTATTTATTATTATTTTTGTTTATATATCAGTTTATTTATTTATTTAAACTAGCAAATATATGCACCCTCCGGGTGCAAGTATTTTAGTTAAATTTTATAATAAAATATCATATTAAATTAGAAAGGCTAATGAAACTGAATAAGAATGTAGATAAAAAGATTTTGAACAGAGGGGGTATGATTAAAAAATAGAACAACTTTGAAACTAACTCTTCCATCATTTTCCGTTTACTCCCGTCTTTCATTGGTAAATTTTCCTAATTAAACTGTTTAGTTAAAATAGGAAGTAAAGAATAATATTACAGTTATTTCTTCTTGTTAAGGGATTTCTTTTAAGATTTATTGAAGAGATTTTTGCTCATATTTATTAAGATAAAACCAAACAATTAGAAATAAATAATACTGAGCACATATTTATTAAAATCAAATTTTT
>CM042181.1:40199437-40214437 GCA_023376005.1 Doryteuthis pealeii | reverse complement strand
TTGACGTGACCAGAACTATGTGAAATGCAAACAGCCTCGTCTAAGATTTGAACTCGGTTAGCCGAATTCCGAGGGGCACAAGTATAGACCCCATCGCCACTAACAACAAACGGGGGGTTCGTCAACAGGTACTTAAAAAAGGGAGTGAAAAAAAAAAATGCCACAGGTGAGAATACGAACAATGGAGCAAGGGCCAACCAGGTAGTCAGCTTAGGGCAAAACAAACAACAGTATGAAATGAAAAAAAAAAAGGGGGACAAAGATGATTTTTTTCTCCCCACCCCCGATCTACAGGAAAAGGTGTAGGGGGGCGGATGACTTCAAAGCAATAACCAGGTGAGAAGATTGGAAAGAGGTGTGTGGGGTGGGGAGGTTTGTAGTAATCGGGTCCGAGACAATCCCATTACAGATGACTTGGACTTCCTTTTTTTAATAGGATAAAAATTTAACGCAGATTTTTTTTAGGGTCTTAAGTGGACAATAAAAAGAAAGAGAAAAGGTTGATCTTAAAGAATCGAGATTGTAGAGGCTGTGTTTACTGCAGTGCGTAAGTAGTATGTGTGTGTGCGTGTACATTGTATGTGTTAAGTGTGAGAAATGGAGGAAGACAATGACAAAAATTAGATTAACATTAAAACGGATATGTCAATTGAATTTTATTATTATCTTTCTTTTGGCATACCGTCAGATGTGCAATGTGTGTGGATATACACACACACACACACACACACTATATATATATATATATATATATATATATATATGTTGACAAATCCATAGTGTTGTAGATTATATGCGTCCGGAGAAGTGAAAATCCAGATATTTTGTTTTTTCAAAAGGACAGTATGAAAGTAAATGGAAGTTAATCCGACAGTAAATTCATACTGTCAGATTAACTTCCATTTACTTTCATACTGTCCTTTGAAAAAAAAAAAAAATTATCTGGATCTTCACACCTCTGGACGCATATAATCTAAAACACTATGGATTTGTCAACAATACAAATTCTTTGAAACTTTACATCTTTCTTCAATTGTGCTGTGGACTTTTAACTTACTTTTTGTAGCTGGAATATATCATGAACATTTTTGATACTTATTATACACTTTTTTATATATTTTTACATCAAACCCTTTTGAGTTTTATTATGGATTATAATGCTTCTGATTTTTAAAAATAAAATTTATTTTATTTTTTAACACAGAATACGCATTTTTTAAAATTCCAGCATCGAACACTAGCGTTCGTTTGTACCTCCTATTCTAACGGTTATTCATTCCGTCTTTCATTCATATGTTGCTCTTGATGAAGACTGCTCTATTAAAACGGTCGAAACAGATTCTGTCAGCAAACTATTAACATCATTTGTTTTTTTTTTAAATTCATACTGTCGGATTAACTTCCATTTACTTTCATGCGGTCCTTTGAAAAAACAAAATATCTGGATTTTCTCTTCTCCGGACGCATATAATCTACAACACTATGGATTTGTCAATAATACAAATTCTTTGAAACTTTACATTATATATATATATATATATATATATATATATATATATATACACACACACACACACACACACACACACACCCCAACCCTTCTACACAAGCAGGATGCGACACAAGCTCAATTTCTTAAGCGGAGTTTAACAGGTTTGAATTCAGAGTTTTTCTTCTCCTAGACTGGTTACCTATCCAAGGTTAAATACCAGTCTGCCCTACTATTTACCCATAGCCGGTGGGAGAATATATAGATTCATACCTTTCCCAAGTGTATCAGCCTCAAGGAATGGAATCACCCAAATACACGAATGGACAATTCTTGAGTTCCATAAGTACCAGCTGTCTTGTGTGCTTAGTCAGTTGCTGTTGTCCAAACCAACAGTATACCGACTGACTGAGTGACTTCAATAGTTCTAAATGACAATCATCTCCGGGTGTAGGTTCAATCCTGGTCAAGGGTAATAATAACAGAGCTTAATACTTGTACCCGTCATAGTTAACAGAATGAGAAGTGTCTACCCCCATGGATTGAATAAAGGTTCAGTTTGAAGTTCAATGAAGGCTCCCAACTTTGAAGAGAAGGTCCCCGAGTCCGACAAGAAACACCTTAACAAAACCAGAGGACACATAGGCCAAAATATTGTGTATATATTATTCAGATAATTGTCCTCATCTTTATTGTTATCTGTACAACGTTTCATTCGATCTGCACTCTGACCTACTTCAAGTATTTCTTGTCGTAATCGGGAGCCTTGATTTGCAATTTTAACCACATTCGGTAGGCAGAGAGTTAAATAGCACAACTGGAGTCCAAACTCTTATTAGGATATTACAACCCAGCCTGTTAACCACTATGCCACGGAGACTCACTAACACCCATCCACGACCCAATATTTGAAGAAGACAGATAAAAAAAAAAAAATTTTTTTTTTAAAAACAAAAAAAAACAAAAAAACAAGAGAAAGGGTGCACTGAGTGCTTTTTAGCGGATCTTGTTTAAAATCGACAGTACAATGCTAATCTCTTCTTAATCCAGCCTAATCCTCCTTTCGCTTTAAATGACCATCACTAAGCCTTTCTTCTGGCAAATAATCCATGGACGATTGGATTAAACAGAAGAAAAAAGGCCGAGACACTAAGACAAGTCAATGTCAACAGGTATACCTAAAAAGAAAAAAGTAAAGATAAATACTATGCACTAAGACTCTTAGTAAACTAATACTTTCAAGACACAAAGATTAATCGGCATATTAACACCTATGTGGGTCAGGCAGTATCTAATGTCTCACATGCACGTGTGTATAGATTATTATTTCGTCTACAATTACTTGGGCATATTTTTTGATCTGTCAACTTGTGTATGAGTCACCTCAGGTTATTTACTTTATATATATATATATATATATATCTCTGTTGTTATTTCCCTTATATATATAAAACTTTGTTCTTGTGAACATTTTTTTTTTTTTTTTTTTGCCTTTTGAACCATTGGCAAAAAAAACAAAGAAATAAAGACTAATAAAAATCAGAGTTTTAATATTCAATTGTTCTGTTCCTGGTTTGATCAATTCCAATATTTCGGATGAACCTTCACCCTTATATATATATATATATGTTGAAAGGAAAAATAAATAAAAGAAAGAAAATGTTGAATGGATAAAATAGATTTACCAACACGTGTTTTGGCCAGGAGTTTGTTCATGTACACATGTATTCTATTCATGATTATTTTAAATCAGAGTAAAATGTTTGATGTTTGAAGTTAAAGCGGTCAAAATACAGAGAATTTTGAAGTGTTCAAAGGATTAATTTTTTAAAAATTATTTGAGAGACGCTCCACAGCTTTAACTTCAAATGTATGATTATTTTCCGCCCCCATCGGAAAAAAAAAAAGCTTGGCTTCAGGTTAATCTTACCCCACTTTTAAACAGGACTTTTAAACTTAAATATGGTCAAATTGGGGGGAGAGGGTCTTACCCCTCTGAAGAGATGCACTGATGGTATAAAGTATAAACTTTTACTCGAGATTGGTGAATAAGTCAAATGGTTGTTGACACGTTAGAGTTTAATAAAATTGATTAGAAAAATAAAAATAAAAATAAAATTGCAGAATGAATAAAACTAAACATACAACAGATTGTTTGGAAGAGTCGAGCAATGATAAATCGGTCAGGAAATTATGATGTGCTGGGTAAACTATTATTGAGAAGGGAGAAGAAAAGGAAGGAGGAAAAGAAAGGGGAGGAGAGAAAAAGGAAGGAGAAAAAAAGGGGGAAAAAAGGAAATAAAAAGGAAAAGAGAAGGAGAAAAGGAAAAGAGAAGGAGAAAAAAGGAAAAGAAAGGAGAAAAAGAAAGGAGAAGGAGAAAAAGAAAGAAAGGAGAAAAAGAAAGAAGAAAGAGAAGGAGAAGGAGAAAAGAAAGGAGAAGAGAAAAAGAAAGAAGGAGAAAAAGAAAAAGGAGAAAAAGAAAGGAGAAAAAGAAAGGAAAAAAGAAAGAGAAAAAAGGAGAAAAAGAAAGGAGAAAAAGAAAGAGAAAAAAGAAAGGAGAAAAAGAACGAAAAAAGGAAAAGTGTTACATAGGGCTAAATTTGAGTTGGAGTAGTAGTCATAGAGTCACAAAGGGGTTGTTTATTCCTTTCTAGGCTTGTGGGTTCTTTTTCAGAGAGTAAATGCAACACCTTACAGGAGAACTTGGGAAGCCCTATCTGCCCCTAAGAAGGCCCAGCCAAAAAAGACTGAGAAAAACGCCGAAACGAAAGAGGAAGAAGAAATACCAAACGAAACGAATGAGGAAGAAGAAATACCAAACGAAACGAATGAGGAAGAAGAAATACCAAACGAAACGAAGAAGAAAAATACCAAACGAAACGAATGAGGAAGAAGAAATACCCGAAACGAAACGAATGAGGAAGAAGAAATACAAACGAAACGAATGAGGAAAGAAATACCAAACGAAACGAATGAGGAAGAAGAAATACCAAACGAAACGAATGAGGAAGAAGAAAACGACGAAACGAATGAGGAAGAAGAAAAACGACGAAACGAATGAGGAAGAAGAAATACCAAACGAAACGAAAGAGGAAGAAGAAATACCAAACGAAACGAAAGAGGAAGAAGAAATACCAAACGAAACGAAAGAGGAAGAAGAAATACCAAACGAAACGAATGGAGGAAGAAGAAAAACGACGAAACGAATGAGGAAGAAGAAATACCAAACGAAACGAATGAGGAAGAAGAAATACCAAACGAAACGAATGAGGAAGAAGAAATACCAAACGAAACGAATGAGGAAGAAGAAAAACGACGAAACGAATGAGGAAGAAGAAATACCAAACGAAACGAATGAGGAAGAAGAAAAACAACGAAACGAAAGAGGAAGAAGAAAAACAACGAAACGAAAGAGGAAGAAGAAAAACGACGAAACGAATGAGGAAGAAGAAAAACGACGAAACGAACGAAACGAAACGAATGAGGAAGAAGAAAAAACGACGAAACGAAAGAGGAAGAAGAAAAACAACGAAACGAAAGAGGAAGAAGAAAAACAACGAAACGAAGAGAGAAGAAAACGACGAAACGAATGAGAAGAAGAAAAACGACGAAACGAAAGAGGAAGAAGAAATACCAAACGAAACGAAAGAGGAAGAAGAAATACCAAACGAAACGAATGAGGAAGAAGAAATACCAAACGAAACGAAACGAAAGAGGAAGAAGAAATACCAAACAAAACGAATGAGGAAGAAGAAATACCAAACGAAACGAATGAGGAAGAAAACGAACGAAAGAGGAAGAAGAAAAACAACGAAACGAAGAGGAAGAAGAAAAACAACGAAACGAAAGAGGAAGAAGAAAAACGACGAAACGAATGAGGAAGAAGAAAAACGACGAAACGAAAGAGGAAGAAGAAAACAACGAAACGAAAGAGGAAGAAGAAAAAACAACGAAACGAAAGAGAAGAAGAAAAACAACGAAACGAAAGAGGAAGAAGAAAACAACGAAACGAAAGAGGAAGAAGAAAAACAACGAAACGAAAGAGGAAGAAGAAAAACAATGAAACGAAAAAAACGAAGAAAAACAACGAAACGAATGAGGAAGAAGAAAAACAACGAAACGAATGAGGAAGAAGAAAAACAACGAAACGAATGAGGAAGAAGAAAAAACAACGAAACGAATGAGGAAGAAGAAAAACAACGAAACGAATGAGGAAGAAGAAAAACAACGAACGAAACGAATGAGGAAGAAGAAAAACGACGAAACGAAAGAGGAAGAAGAAATACCAAACGAAACGAAAGAGGAAAGAAGAAATACCAAACGAAACGAATGAGGAAGAAGAAATACCAAACGAAACGAATGAGGAAGAAGAAATACCAAACGAAACGAATGATGAGAAGAAGAAATACCAAACGAAACGAATGAGGAAGAAGAAATACCAAACGAAACGAATGAGGAAGAAGAAAAACGACGAAACGAATGAGGAAGAAGAAAAACGACGAAACGAAAGAGGAAGAAGAAATACAAACGAAACGAAAGAGGAAGAAGAAATACCAAACGAAACGAAAAAGAGAAGAAGAAATACCAAACGAAACGAAAGAGGAAGAAGAAATACCAAACGAAACGAAAGAGGAAGAAGAAATACCAAACGAAACGAAAGAGAAGAAGAAGAAATACCAAACGAAACGAATGAGGAAGAAGAAAAACGACGAAACGAAAGAGGAAGAAGAAAAAACAACGAAACGAAAGAGGAAGAAGAAAAACAACGAAACGAAAGAGGAAGAAGAAAAACGAAACGAACGAAACGAAAGAGGAAGAAGAAAAACAACGAAACGAAAGAGGAAGAAGAAAAACAACGAAACGAAAGAGGAAGAAGAAAACAACGAAACGAAAGAGGAAGAAGAGAAACGAAAGAAGAGACAACGAAAAAGAGGAAGAAGAAAACAATGAAACGAAAGAGGAAGAAGAAAAACAATGAAACGAATGAGGAAGAAGAAAACAACGAAACGAATGAGGAAGAAGAAAAACAACGAAACGAATGAGGAAGAAGAAAACAACGAAACGAATGAGGAAGAAGAAAAACAACGAAACGAATGAGAAGAAGAAAAACAACGAAACGAATGAGAAGAAGAAAAACAACGAAACGAACGAATGAGGAAGAAGAACGAAACGAATGAAGAAGAAAAACAAAACGAATGAGGAAGGAGAAAAACAACGAAATGAAAAATGAAGCAGCAAACCAACGGAGAAAAACGAAGGAGAAAAACAACGAAATGAAAAACAAAGGAGAAAAACAAGAAGAATACAGAAGGAAAGAAAAAAGAAATAGAAAGAAAAAGAAAAATAGAAAATAAAAAAAAATAAAAAAAATCAGTAACCATTGATCTTCAATATTTCAGAATCCAGAATAAAATTAAAAAAAAAAAAAAAAAAAAAAAGAGTGTGTGGGGGGTAAGGTATTTTGAATATAAATATACCTTCACCCTCCCGCTCCTAGCCACTCCCTCTCCCATCAACCCTACTGACCTGCAAAATCCAAGCCTAAGACCTAAGCATCAATCTTGTGGAGGCTGTCTGGCTACAGTAAAATTACCTGGGGATAATTTGCCAAATATGGTAAAAACCAGGGGATCAAGGTTAGGGGAGGGGGCAGGTGCTACTAATTGGATCAATTAGACCTCGTGTGCCCCTTACCGCGCCCCCTCTTCTATTTCTCTAACTTTTTTTTTTTTCTCCGTTTACTCCATTAATTATTTGAATAAAGATCCTTTTTCCTCCCATCTTTAAATCACATTTCAGCCACACTGCTCTCCGGCCTTCTTCAAATGTACATTGCATCCAAGAAGGCGCTCATAGCGTAAGGGTTAACTTCATAAGAAATGGAAAGAGTTTAAATCCTGGACGAAGCTATTTGTTTTACGGCATATCAACCTCGGTGAGTCATTTAATGCCGACAAAGTTTTGAAATAAATTCATTCTTAATGGATCATCAAATTTTGTTTATAAACTCATGTTTTTCTATTTAACCTACAGATGGGACCCTAATAGGTACTACCACTCCGGTTCAGAGTGGACCAGGGAGCAATGGTGATGAAGGGGTACTCCACATTCCCCAAACCTGGAACCTCATTATCAGACAGAGTTTAACGTCATTCCCAGGACATGTAGACCCTCAGCCACTGCCTTCTAGCACTCATATGATAAAAAGGGTTGGGGCAATCATATAGGTGCTTGGGCTTGAAGTGACCAGCCGATTGAACGGAGGGGGCCTCTCCGACCACCTGTCTAGTCCAAGAAAGGGCCAAAGTGAAGTATTGCAAGTCATGGACTGCTCAGCCACCTGGATTCCATCTTTAAGCATCACGGGTTGCCACTCACGACCAACAGGTGGCCCCAATGGGGGGAGTCTTATGCCTCTGCAGGGTGGCTGTTTGCATTTCACAGAGCCAATTAATACCCTTGGGATAGCCAAGAGCGATGAATGATAGGAACGGTTGGTGAGAGATTGTCAGAGATGTCCATGCTGCTAGCACATGATTATGATTGTTTTTTTTTTTTCATATATTTATTTTTTTTAAAACTCATTTTGTCCTATTTAACCCAAGGATGGAACCTTAACATACTACCACTCTGCGTCAGAGTGGAACTGGGAGTAATAGTGATGAAGAGGTACTCTACATTCCCCAGAGCTCCAGAATTGGAACTTCACTATCAGATAGAGTTTAACGTCATACCCAGGACAGTAAGACCTTCAAAGTGGATCTGGGAGTAATGGTGATGAAGGAGTACTCCACATTCCCCAGAGCTCCAGAATTGGAACTTCACCATCAGATAGAGTTTAACATCATACCCAGGACAGTAAGACCTTCAAAGTGGATCTGGGAGTAATGGTGATGAAGGAGTACTCCACATTCCCCAGAGCTCCAGAATTGGAACTTCACCATCAGATAGAGTTTAACATCATACCCAGGACAATAAGACAACCACCGTCTTCTAGCTTATATATGATAAATAGGGTTGGGGCTTGCCATAAGGGCAATAAGGTTGGGATAATCAGATAGGTGCAGGGGGGGGGCGTGACCAATTGATTAATTGGAGGGGGCCTCTTCGACTGCCTATCTACCCTAAGTAAGTACCAAAGTGGAGTGATGCATGTCATGGTCTTTTCAGCCTTAAGAAACAGTTACCACTATAATGATGCTATACAAAGATACTAAAGCAATGGTAAGCTCACCTGATGGTGACACAGATTTCTTTGACACTGTCGCTAGAGTCCTACAAGGAGATGTATATGTGTGTGTGTGTGTGTGTGTGTGTGTGTGTGTGTGGACAAAATTCAGGTAATAATTGCATTAGGATTATTGGTTGATGTCGTTGGCAATTATTGCCGAGTCAGAGTATCTACCGTGTTCACTCATTATTTCATGTTTCCAACATTTTTTGAAATGGTCACTCATCTGAGCACTGAGCAGATTCATCTCTACGCTGATTTCTTGCGAAAATCTGCGCTTTAAGCAAAACTTGATGGTAAATCATGAATATTATATTTACTAAGTCTTTGTTTAGTCTCGCACATAGACATGCTGTTTTCTCGGTGGTCACCTATTTCGGGACTTCTTAACTTCACACACCCGAGGGAATTGGTGTATTCAACATGATTTGACCGTACGTTTAAGAGAGAATAACTTGGATGGACAGAGAAATTTATAACGAGTGAATGACCACGAAATGATGCAAAAACACAAGTATGGAAGGTAAAAGAGGAAACTAAGTAGTGGAAAAAAAAAAAAAAAAAAAAAAAAATGACACAGCAGTACCAAATTGACTTGGTATTTTTTATCTGTATGCTGTGATATTTCAAAATTCAATATCTATTCATATATACATACATACATACATACATACATACACACACACACACATATATATATATATATATATATATATATATATATAAAGCAATCTGCAGACGCGCGTTTCGGGGTTTACCCCTCATCAGTGCAGCTAGACTTATTTTTCAGCAGCTACCTCTGGTCGGGATCGAAACCCGAACGAACTTTTGCTCATCAATTCTCTTACCGATGGGTCCACAAGCAGCTGCCTAGAATAGAAGGCAGAATAATCGCTATATTTCCTAAACCGGAAATAAACTCACCAGAGGTCTCTAACTTGTAAACAAGTGAGGCTAGCATTTCGCCGAAGCGGTGAATTTTCACAATTAGTCCCTTCTAGACAGAGTGCTCAACATGAAAATTGGGGAGCGTATATATATATATATATATATATATATATATATATATATATAGTTGAATGTGGTATGAAGTGAAACTTGTGCATGAGATATTCTAAGTGGAAAGACGCTGCACAGACCCCAGTCCACTATCTTGGCAGTCCCGCAGTTAGTCCAGTGGCAGGAGAAAGTCCAAGACGACTGGGCTGCCGAGCTGCCACAGGGTGCTGTCTCAGGTAGTATTGAGTCACTTCACGAGAGGCAAGTCTCCCAGAAGCCCCAGTGCTTGCACCCAAGCGCCAGGTTGTGTTGGAAATTTATGTGAGTAGTAAGTACCCCAATCCTACTACTAAGGGTTGACGTTTCCAAACGCTGACAGTCGAAGTAAACAGATCAAAGATAGAGTTAGATATACAGCTGAATAATCATAGGGTCCACAAATTAAGACATGGCGTGACGTTATCGTCATCTGTGATGGACTTTGAAAAGAAAGTATCTATAATATGCCAAAACTATGTACTTCGAACATCATTAGATCCTATAAACGAAGAAGGCCTCACACTACAAAAGACAAGAAGCAGACTATGCAGATGATCTGGCACTTCTTGCAAATACACATGCACAAGCAGAATACATATATATATATATATATATATATATATATATATATATATATATATATATATATATATATACATACATACATACATACATACATACATATATAAATATTTACCAACTCCTCTGCATGAGCAGGATGCAACACAAGTTCAATTTCTTAAACAGAGTTTAACCGGTTTAAATTCAGAGTTTTCCTTCTCCTAGACTGGTTACCTAGCCAAGGTTAAAGAGCCTAGTCTGCCCACTATCTACTCATAGCTGGAGGGAGAATATATGGATTCATACCTTTCCCAAGGGCATTAGTGCTATGTGAAATGCAAACAGCCTTGTCCAGGATTTGAACTCAGGTCGACGAGTCCATTTCCTATGACTAACCAGCAGGGAACATTGGCCTCTATGTGAAGTCCAATAAAACCGTACACTACTCAAAAAAAAAAAAAAAAAAAAAAAAAAATTCCAACAGCTATCGAAATGTTTCGAAACATGCTGCTGTGACTTATGGGTAATTTATTGAGCTAAGCGTCAAAACCCACACCTCTCCCTATTACATCCGCACCCACCCACCCCACCATTGCAAGCAACTTAATTAGACGTTAATAGAATGATGGAAATTGTGTATCATGGCAAATGGCACGATACACTGGCGAACAGGCCAAAAGCAAACCATTGGCAGCTACCCCCCACCTCACCCAAATTGGTGATCCGCTTTTGTTCTCTTTGGTATCATTCACACTGTTATGGAATTCTCCATGGGATGCGGAAGGGTGGAGAATAAGCAGTGGGGCATTTAGAGTTTGGTTGGTGCCAAGTATTAAATGGGGGGGGGGGTAATGTTTGTTGTTTTTTGTTCTCTTAAAATTAGTTTGAAGATGGAGTTAATGGTGTGAGGGTATTAATTAATGAAAGGAGATATATGAGAGGTAGAGAGAGAGAGAGAAAAGAAAGAGTGAAAAGAAACAATATAAAGGTTCTATCAATGATATTGAGCACTATCTGCTCAGTAATATAGCACCCATATTATCCACAGAATATATATATATGTATATAAATATTTATTAATGGAAGATTTGTTAAATCAACTTAGATTTATAAAGGCCCCAATTTTGGTCGAAATAAATTTATTATGGAATAACGGTGTTGAGTTTTTCCTTCCTTTCAAAGATAAATATTGCTCTGTATATAATCTAAAAAGATTATAATACATTGAGCTCTCTGTAGTGATTTAAAGATTCACTGTATGTATACATACTGGATCATACAATAATAATACAGTGTGTCTTAGATATCACATATAGAATCATCCCTTACTACCAAGTTTTGGATACCTCACATCTATATGTATATATATATATATATATATATATATATTTACTAACCCCTCCGTATGGGCAGGATGTGACACAAGGTCAATTTTTTAAACGGAGTTCAACAGGTTTGAAGGAGTTTTCCTTCTCCTAGACCGGTTGCCTAACAAAGGTTAAAGAGCCCAGTCTGCCCTACTATTTACCCATAGATGGAGGGAGAGTAGGATTCATACCTTTCCCAAGGATATTAGCGCTAAGTGAAATGCAATTACCACGCCCAGGATTTGAACGGGGCAGACGAGTCCATTTCTCATGCCTTTAACCATTACACCACGCACTTCAATATACATCTATATGTATATAAGGACACAATTTTAGCAATGTCTTAATTCATAGAAAACACATATACAGTCTATATTTATTTAAGCAAAAGCTTATGAGTCTTTGTTTATGATATATATAGTGGTCTTTAAGAAAACCTGCTTTTATATATATATTATATATATATATATATATATATATATATCTTATTATAATGGAGATTGTGTGTTTTTCTGTCTGTAACCGAAACTATATTCCTACTCAAGTCACAATTCACTTAGTTATTGACATCACATTCTCCATGTTTTTTTTTATTATCTAAACCTCAATTATTAATAAAATTTTCTTACATTATTAATACTGTTAACTATGTCTACATACTGTGAACATGCAATTATATTTATATATATACAACAAAATAGCGGTTTACAGTGTGAACGGGAAGGCTAATTTGCATATCATTATTAAAAAATCGAATTTAATAAATATGTGCTTAGTATTTTTGATTTCTAACTGTTTGGCTTTATTTTAATGAATATAAGAAAAAGTCTCTTCAATAAATCTTAAATGAAATCCATTAATAAGATAAGATAACTGTCATTTTATTCTTTACTTCCTCTTATAACTAAATACTTAAATTAGAAAAAAATAACAATGAAAGACGAGAGTGATGGAAGAGTAAGTTTCAGTTGTTCTATTTTTTATTATACTCCCTCTGTTTCAAATCTTTTATTATACCCCCTCTGTTTCAAATCTTTTATTATACCCCCTCTGTTTCAAATCTTTTATTATACCCCCTCTGTTTCAAATCTTTTTATCTGTATTCTTATTTAGTTTCATTAGCCTTTCTAATTTAATACAATATTTTATTACATTAAAACTTAAATACTTGCACCCGGAGGGTGCATATATTTGCTAGTATATATATATATATATATATATATATATATATATATATATATATATATATATATTAGAGACACATTTTTAGCGAATGTCTTAATTCATACAAAACACACATACGGTCTATATATTTATTTAGACACACCCAGACGATTAACAGAGGAGACAAAAGGTAAATCTTGTTCTCATCTGCCAAGCAACTAACAATCCAAGGAAACCATCCATCAGTCAGCCAGCATCCCCACTGACTGATGATGGTTTTGCCAGATTGCATTTGCAACTGCGGGGAGGGGGTGGGGACACGGAGCGGGACGGGTTGGATGCATTTAAACATAATGATGGCTTCATCAAGCTCGCTACACAACAGACGGAGAAAGAAAAACAAAAACAAGAACAAAAAAAAAAAAAAAAAAAAAAAAAAAAAAAAAAAGGAAAAGAAATATGGCCGAATTAAACAAACAAGTAAGTAAGCTAACGCAAATGACTAAACAGGCCAATGAGCTGAAACGATTATCATACATACGCAATCGCACCTACACGGAAGGAAATGCCGTCTAAGGCCAATAATGGTTTCACGGTATCCATTTGTAATGCAAGTGCCAGAAAACATACAGGAGAATATTAACGCGGAAGCCCAAACTCTGAAAACAGATTTTTTTCTTGAAGGAAAAAGAGATATAAGGTCTCTAATGAGGGTTTATTTTAGTTTCTTTGTTTAATGGCATATCAAACTTTATAGGTTATTTAATACCAAAAGCCATCCTTGTAGAAGGATTTTTCTTGAAGGAAAAAGAGATGTAAGGTCTCTAATGAGGGTTTATTTTAGTTTCTTTGTTTAATGGCATATCAAACTTTATAGGTTATTTAATACCAAAAGCCATCCTTGTAGAAGGATTTTTCTTGAAGGAAAAAGAGATGTAAGGTCTCTAATGAGGGTTTATTTTAGTTTCTTTGTTTAATGGCATATCAAACTTTATAGGTTATTTAATACAAAAGCCATCCAAGGATTTTTCTTGAAGGAAAAAGAGATATAAGGTCTCTAATGAGGGTTTATTTTAGTTTCTTTGTTTAATGGCATATCAAACTTTATAGGTTATTTAATACCAAAAGCCATCCTTGTAGAAGGATTTTTCTTGAAGGAAAAGAGATATAAGGTCTCTAATGAGGGTTTATTTTAGTTTCTTTGTTTAATGGCATATCAAACTTTATAGGTTATTTAATACCAAAAGCCATCCTTGTAGAAGGATTTTTCTTGAAGGAAAAAGAGATATAAGGTCTCTAATGAGGGTTTATTTTAGTTTCTTTGTTTAATGGCATATCAAACTTTATAGGTTATTTAAAACCAAAAGCCATCCTTGTAGAAGGATGGAAGCCCAAACTCTGAAAACAGATTTTTTTTTCTTGAACGAAAAAGAGATATAAGGTCTCTAATGAGGGTTTATTTTAGTTTCTTTGTTTAATGGCATATCAAACTTTATAGGTTATTTAATACCAAAAGCCATCCTTGTAGAAGGACAGTAGGAAATGCTGTCTAAAGCCAATAATGGTTTCATGTATATTGTTAACTATTGGTTAATGGAAATTTTCTAAATTTTCAGCACATTTCTTGTAAACATGAATTATGTTCAGATTGTCACTTTCGAGTAGAATCAGAATGCGTTCTTTTTAGGGTCAAAGTGGCACTCAACATTATTTATGACTTGGATTAGAGCTAATGTCAAAATATCAGTTGAAAACTTACCGTTATTGTACAAAACATAATACCTTAATTACAATCTATGAATATATTCATTATTGCTAATCAACTCTAATAGTCTCCTCCCGAATTTAAGACAGGGATTATGTTTTTTTTTATACAACCAGATCAAAGGAATATGAATTAAAATGAATTGTTTGAATGCAATTTGACTTTCTCTGTATATAAAAATTATTTATTTATGACATTTCATTTATGACATCTAAGGGTAGAAAATTAACGTATTTCTTAATCAAAGTTGTGACAAACCTCAACTTAGTGGACTGTTCCTAGCAGGAGTAGCAACAACTACTTAATCTGTTGTAGTTTGTCCATTGGAACTGAACTAGTAAATGCCTGGAGGAACTATAACATTCAACACCTTAACATTTATTA
>CM042181.1:40174437-40194437 GCA_023376005.1 Doryteuthis pealeii | reverse complement strand
CTTGCCAAGTAATTTGAAATGAATTGAAACTATCTTTGGCAAAAGAATAAAAATTTGCAAAATAAACGAAACTTTAAAAACCGCAGACAGGAAATTGTAAGAGCATTTCCAGCCCATTAAACGTTGGAAATGATCAAAGGTTATAAATGCAGAGACTGGACAAATGGATTCACCCCCCCCCCACTCCAAATTCTTTCCATGAAGAACTAGGTCCCACCATGCAAGCTAGTCTCACAAATCCGTTAATACTGAAATGTGAATTTGATCCTTGCTGGATGCCCCACAATTGCGAAATTGTGTCACACCCTACCTGAGGACAAATAGGTTGGGTAAAAACCTACTATTTACCCATAAAGAGAGACTTATTAGATTCATATACCTTTTCTGAGGAGGTGAGGTTTGGTTTGTTTTACGGCATATCAATCTCAGTGGGTCATTTAATGCCGATAAAGTTTTGAAATAAATTCATTCTTAATGCATAATACAATTTTGTTTATCAACTCATGTTTTTCTATTTAACCCATAGATGGGACCCTAACAGGTACTACCACTCCGGTTCAGAGTGGACCAGGGTGCAATTGTGATGAGGGGGTGCTCCACATTCCCCAAACCTCCAAAACTGGAACCTCACCATCAGATAGAGTTTAACGTCATTCCCATGACATGTAGACCCTCAGTCACCGCCTTCTAGCACCTATATGATAAAAAGGGGTTGGGGGAACAAGTAGAGGTACCACCATGGGGTAATGGTTAGCAAGCTAGTCTCGCAAACCCGTTACTACTGAAAAGTAATTTAGATCCTCACTGGATGCCCCATACTTGCGAATGTGTGTCACACCCTACCTAGGGCAAATAGGTTGGGTACATAACTACTATTTACCCATAGATGGAGAGAGACTAGTTGGATTCATACCTTTCCTAAGGAGGGCATCACATCATGGTGTAATGGTTAGCAAGCTAGTCTTGCAGATCCATTACTTCTGAAAAGCTAGTTCGATCCTCACTGGGTGCCGTGCCCTTGCCAAGTAATTTGAAATGAATTGAAACTATCTTTGGCAAAAGAATAAAAATTTGCAAAATAAACGAAACTTTAAAAAATCCAGACAGGAAATTGTAAAAGCATTTCCAGCCCATTAAACGTTGGAAATGATCAAAGGTTATAAATGCAGAGACTGGACACATGGATTCACCCCCTACCCCCACCCCACAAACCAGTTAATACTGAAAAGCGAATTTGATCCTTGCTGGATGCCCCATAGTTGCGAAATTGTGTCACACCCTACCTGACATATATATCTACCTATATATAAGTTAAAAGAAAGGAAATGAATCCGACGGTATGAGTATAGATAAAAGGATATGAAAACAACACAATATGCTGTTAAAGTGAAAAGATTTTATATCATATTCATAGCTGATATTGAACAATATTTCAATTTTATAAAAATAGGCTTCTAGGAATGACTTTTTCGAAAATGCAGTTCCTAAGAAACATTCTTCAATTCCGAAAGGAGCAAGCAGAAATTAAAAGGTTTTTGTATTTCCTTATGCTCCTGTAGACATCCATGGCTTAAGGTTGTTGTAAAGATGGTAGATGTTTTCGTTTAAATGTGTGCGTTTCCAAAGACAGGATATAAGTTAAAAGAAAGGAAAATGAATCTGACGTATCCTTTTATCTATACTATATATAAGTAAGTAAGTAAAGTCGACAGGGCGGCCTAAAGTCGGTATCAGCCAGACAACGAGGGAGTCTATCCCCTTTTAAATAGCGCTAGATCAAGGAGATTGTTTTAGCATCTGAGGTGGAGCGCCACACCTACCATCAGTTCCTTACTTTACCACACAGATCCCTGTGCTACTCATACGCTGAGTTAGGGAGGACCAGTATTGAACTAGGAACCTTGTGGTTTCTAGCCGAACGCTCTACCTACTGAGCTAACCCGGCCCTTTATACTAATATATATATATATATATATATATATATATATATATATGATTTAACGCCAAAAACCTATTTACCATTCTTACCATTAGGAGTGTATCTACCCCACCCTGTTAACCGCACCCAGAGGACAGGCCAAGAGAATTGATATTTGTGCCCTAAATATTATTAGTATAAACAAAATAAAAGGAATGGACTAAGGAAAAAAATGTCTTCCTCCCCACCCTACAAACTGTCACTACACCTGTGTCCCCCCCCCATATCCCTTTCTCTCTTCCTCCTCCTCATATTGCTTCTATAGGCAGCATCATTCAATTCGCACCCCCTGGAAAGGTCAAACTTGCTTGTATAGGATTCTTGATCATACTCAACCCCCCCACCCACCCCAAAAAAAAGAAGAAGAAAAAAGAGCACTTATGATAGAGTACTACAGGGATGCTGATAGCTTTTTAATTTAGAGTGTCATGGAACACGCAGATTTGATTTGAATGAGTTCTCCGGAAAATTTGCTGGGTCCCAACTAAAGTTTCTTAATAAATTATAGTTTTTATCTATGAACAACTAAAGCCGTCTAACTCCTACTTTGTTACCTATCCTGTGCAATTTGTTGTAAGAAAATATTGAAATGTATTTACAGTTAGCTTCAGAGGGCGAGGAAAAAAAACAAAACAAAAAAACACTGGGACGCATGGATACCATTGGCCAACGCAACCCGATGGTAAAAAGAATACCATTGGCCAACGCAACCCGATAGTAAAAAGAATACCATTGGCCAACGCAACCCAATGGTAAAAAGAATACCATTGGCCAACGCAACCCAATGGTAAAAAGAATACCATTGGCCAACGCAACCAGATGGTAAAAAGAATACCATTGGCCAACGCAACCCGATGGTAAAAAGAATACCATTGGCCAACGCAACGATAGCAAAAAGAATACCATGGCCAACGTAAAAAGAATACCATTTTGGCCACGCAACCCGATGGTAAAAATACCATTGGAAAATGTGATGGTAAAAAAAAAATTTTTAAATAAAAAATCCCAAAAAATGTAGTCCAATAGAAAAAATATTTTCACTGCATTAATAATTATTAATAATTCATTTTCTAATAATTGAATAAATCATGGGATAAATAAATTATCTATTTATTCAAATGAGTAATAAATAATCCAAACAATAAACCAGTTGGATAATTAAAATAACAAACACATGAAGATATATACAATAATTGCCAAATGTATTTATGGCTTTTTATAGTTTTTTTCTCTTCTCGCAAACCTTTATATTATAATACAAAGGTCATTCAATAAATAAGGAGAGTTGGCAATAGAAAGAACTGTTTAGTATAGAAATGCATTAGAAATGCTTTTTACTATAGAAATGCATTAGAAATGCTTTTTACTATAGTAATGCATTAGAAATGCTTTTTACTATAGTAATGCATTAGAAATGCTTTTTATAGTAATGCATTAGAAATGCTTTTTACTATAGAAATGCATTAGAAATTTTTACTATAGAAATGCATTAGAAATGCTTTTTTACTATAGAAATGCTTTTTACTATAGAAATGCATTAGAAATGGTTTTACTATAGAAATGCTTTTTACTATAGAAATGCATTAGAAATGCTTTTTACTATAGAAATGCATTAGAAATGGTTTTACTATAGAAATGCATTTATGAGGGTCATTCAATAAATAAGGTGAGTTTTGCATTGGAAATGCTTTTTACTATAAGAATGCATTTTACGAGGGTTATTCAGTAAATAAGGGGAATTTTAAATAAGGAATTGGTAATAGGAAGCACTGTTTACTATAGGAACGCGTTGGAAAGGGTTTTACTATAGGAATGCGTTGGAAACGGTTTCGATATTTGAAGTTCTCAAACTGTATGTGTCACCAAATATTACTATTTCTCCAACTTTAAGCGTCTCAAAAAATTTTCTTTGAACACTTAAATTCTCTGTATTTTGACAGTTTTAGCTTCAACTGTAAATACTTTTCAGTAATTTCTTAGAAATGAATTACACAGGATAGGTTACAAGGTAAGAGTTAGGTGGCTTTAGTTATTTCCCCCAGATCATAAATAAAAACCCTACAATCTATTAAGAAACTTTAGTTGGAACCCATAAATTTTCCCAGGGACTCATTCAATGCAAATATGTGCTTCCCAGGACACACTAAATCAAAAAGCTGATCATTTCTGTGGGAGGGCTAACCTGCTGTGATAACCAATAGGGATGGGTGGCGAGAGAGTGTCATGAGAATACATGCTGTTGACACGAATTGATGATGAGGCTGCTAACCTGTAAAGTTTCTGTCGGAAAAGTCTTGAGAGATTTTTCATAACACAACACCCTCACCACAGTCCTAATCATGTGTGTAGACTGGATTCTATGCGGAGGAGTTACCTGTAGCAATGACCAATAGGATGTGGGGTTATTTTCGTATTTGCCTGCCCGTAAAGTTTCGCTGGTTCCCGCTAGGGGCCTGGTGTATTTAAGCGGCTGATTTAAACTTGTCTTGCTCTTTTTGCCTGCCGACCTACGAGACACCATGAGGTAGTCTTATGACTACCCCTTTCTCGTTGGGGCTTTGGCACCCCCCCTTACATTACGGTAAGTGATTTATACAGCATGGACTATTCCTAGTCTCATGTCTGTTGCTTTTATGTTTATCCTTTTTACATATAACTTTATATTACTTATGTATGTATGTATGTATTATGTACCCTGTTAATTCTTGTGCTGTTATATAAAATGTTTTGTCTGTGTCGGAATTTGTTTGCGAAATGAGTTATGACTGTCATAACCTGTGAATCTTACAGGGATGAGCGGAGAGAGAGTGCGATGAAAATCCATGCTGTCGGCACGACTTGATGATGACGACGCTATAAATTTTCCCAGGGACTCATTCAATGCAAATATGTGCTTCCCAGGACACACTAAATCAAAAAGCTATCAGCATCACTGCTAACCTGAAGAGTTTTGGTAGGAAAATTATTGAGGGATGTTTTGATATCCACAATACCCCCACCCCAATCCTGATCATTTCTGTGGGAGGGCTAACCTGCTGTGATAACCAATAGGGACGGGTGGCAAGAGAGTGTCATGAGAATACATGCTGTTGACACGAATTGATGATGAGGCTGCTAACCTGTAAAGTTTCTGTCGGAAATGTCTTGAGAGAGATTTTTATATCAAGACCCCCACCACAGTCCTAATCATCTGTGCGTGGACTGGATTCTACAATGACCAATAGGGATGTGGGGTTATGTATGTATGTATGTATTATGTACCCTGTTAATTCTTGTGCTGTTATATAAAATGTTTTGTCCCTCAACCTGTGTCGGAATTTGTTTGCGAAACGAGTTATGACTTTGTCATAACCTGTGAATCTTACAGGGATGAGCGGAGAGAGAGAGTGCGATGAAAATCCATGCTGTCGGCACGACTTGATGATGGACGACGCTAACCTGTAAAGTTTCTGTAGAAAAAGTCTTGAAGGATGTTCTGATATCCACAACACCCCTACCCCAGCCGCAACACCCCCCACACACCAGCCCAGCTCGTAACATCGCCCCCACCCCAGCCCTTGCGGTTTTATATTTATGAGTATTTTATGAATGTTCTTTAAATTTGGTTATTAACCTTCCTACTAATTATACCGAAATATTTTTTTATACATTTCTTTTTTCTTTTTTTTTTATAGCTAGTAGCTTTTCTCGTTCAGTTAGTGTGAAATACAAGTAACACTTTGGATCTTGTTACAATGCACAGCATTACATTTTAACTAGTGATGTTGAACTTTTAATTTTACTGCAAGTAAATTAAACTTAGGTCGTTGGAAATTGTAGAGAGGTAATTACAACATACTTACAGCACTTAGCTATAATACACATAGGGTTGTGTAATACGGTCATTATTAAAAATAAAGGATGTAGGGTCCCCGTTGCACATATATAATTATATATACTAGCAAATATATGCACCCTCCGTAGGGTGCAAGTATTTAAGTTTTAATGTAATAAAATATTGTATTAAATTAGAAAGGCTAATGAAACTAAATAAGAATACAGATACAAAGATTTGAAACAGAGGGAGTATAATAAAATATTTGAAACAGAGGGAGTATAATAAAAATGGAACAACAAACTTACTCTTCCATCACTCTCGTCTTTCATTGTTATTTTTTCTAATTTAAGTATTTAGTTATAAGAGGAAGTAAAGAATAAAATGACAGTTATTTTATCTTGTTAATGGATTTCATTTAAGATTCATGAAGAGATTTTTGCTTATATTCATTAAAATAAAACCAAACAGTTAGAAATCAATAATACTAAGCACATATTTATTAAATTCGATTTTTTAATATTAATATGCAAATTAGCCTTCCCGTTCACATTGTAAAGCGCTATTTTGTTGTATATATAAATATAATTGCATGTTGTCAGTATGTAGACATAGTTAACAGTATTAATAATGTAAGACAATTTTATTAATAATTGAGGTTTAGATAAAAATAAAATCATGGAGAATGTGATGTCAATAACTAAGAGAATTGTGACTTGAATAGGAATATAGTTTCGGTTACAGACAGAAAAACACACAATCTCCATTATAATAAGATATGTAAGTTGAAAAATGGAAATGGATCCGACAATATTTTGAAAGGATTGTAATGTTCAAAGGTTATGACAAAGTCATAACTCGTTGGAACGCAAACAAACTCCGGCACAGGTTGAGGGACAAAACATTTTATAGGTATACAGCACATGGATATGACGAGATACATAAAGTACAAGATACATATACAAGAGTAGAGATAATGACACATTCCATGAATGGTAAAATACAAGATATTTAGGTATCAAAGAGATACCTAAATGTACATAAAAACATAGTTACGGATACATGACTAAAGGATAGTCATATATCGTATAAGAGTCTTACTAGCAGTGAGTGGCCAGTGTTAAGGGCCGAAGCCCAAACAAGAAAGGGGTAGTCATAAGACTATCTCATTGTGTCTCGTAGGTCGAGCAGCAGGCAAAGAGGAAGAGAAGTTCAAATCAGCCGCTTAAATACACGAGGCCCCTAGCGGGAACCAGCGACACTAAATGGGCAGACAACTCCCCAGGCAAATACGAAAATAACTCCTACAGGATAAATAAATAAATAAAATGTTGAATGAATTAAATTGGTTGCTGGTTGTGAAATTTAAAATATATTTCTATTTTAAATTTTCCCATCTCTGTCTACACTCTCCAGAGAAACTAACATTATATAACGAGGGGGTAGTCAAGAGATACATAGAGGGGAAGAAAGTGATAGTCACAGAGTAAAGTAAAAGATTGGTCAGTTTTTTTACTTAATTGCAAATTACGACTAATTAGAACCAATTAAAACAATTTTTTTCAAACATAATTCAATCCTAAAAGTAAGGAATAATTTAGTATAATTTTTGTGTCATTAAACCTCACAGGCTGTTAAATATTCTGTTGCAATTATACATTGAATTACATATCCAGATCATTTTCTTTTGAGTCAGTCTAACAAGTGATATATACTCCCTCCCCACTACAGGCACCCAGAGGGCATTCTTCATGGTTGTACTCTTTCTAATTATTCTAAGTTCCTGTCTTTCCAAGATGTCACTCCAACTTTCTGAAGAATCACTTCACCTTTCCAGAAAGTCTTGGAGTTCAATTTTTATCATACAATATGTAATACATTAAACTAAACAGTAAAAAAGCCTTTAGGAAGCAAAAGTTGATTAACTCTGCTTTAGTATAATAATAGATGTGTGAGTGTGAGTGAGTGAGTGAGTGAGAGAGTGAGAGAGTGTGAGTGAGTGAGTGAGTGAGAGAGTGTGAGTGAGTGAGTGAGTGAGTGTGTGTTGAGTGTGTGTGAGTGAGTGTGAGTGAGTGTGTGAGTGAGTGTGTGAGTGAGTGTGTGAGTGAGTGTGAGTGAGTGTGAGTGTGTGAGTGTGTGTGAGTGTGAGTGTGTGTGTGAGTGTGTGTGTGAGTGTGTGTGTGAGTGTGTGTGAGTGTGTGTGTGAGTGTGTGTGTGAGTGTGTGTGTGAGTGAGTGTGTGTGTGTGAGTGAGTGTGTGTGAGTGAGTGAGTGTGAGTGTGTGAGTGTGAGTGAGTGAGTGTGAGTGAGTGAGAGTGAGTGAGTGTGAGTGAGTGAGTGTGAGTGAGTGTGTGTGTGTGTGTGTGTGTGAAGACATAAAAGAATAACTTTTAAAAGTAACTTTGAATTATTCCTTTGTGTGCACACAGGATGTGTGGGTCACACCTGAAATATCAGGACTGTGACAGACTGTTTGCTTAGAAGGAGAGAAGGTTACTCAAGGACAACCGCAAAGAGGATGACATTAGAATCATTATCTTCTGTGACAAACAGAGATACAACCTTGTCTCAACGTTTGGCCTTTTTCTTGCTCACAAGAGCAGGAAGAAGAAAAAATGACCCAGATCTTCAGGATATGCATCAACGCTAAGTAGCTATTAAAACTGCTGTTAAAAGTGAGATTTAAAAAAAAAATCTTTTTAAAGAAATAAACACTAAAAAATAAGAATTTTAGGGGAGGGTCTGTCTTAATGCTTTACTGTCCTTACTGTAAAAAGGTGTCCGTATCACAGCCTTTACCCACTCTCTTGGTAATCATTACGAGACAGATGGCTCTACCCCTCCCACATGATTAAGAGAAGGTGACTTAATGGAGAAGGTAAAATATCAAGTGAGTCGCAACTTTGACTGTCCATAAAATAATTAACCGAATAAGTCAGGGTTATGAATGAATATAAAGTGCACAATACATTTGTAGAGCAGGTTTAGTAAAATAGCATAGTCAGAAAGCCTACCAGGGTTTGATAAAAATGAATATTAAAAATGAGGTTTAAAAAAATTGAGTTAAAAAAAATGTGAATACCCAACAAGAATGAATAAAAACGATGTCGTCAGCATAAAATAATCCAACAAGGGTTGACATGCCATAAAATCCAATCAACCAATAGTGATGTTGATAGTTTTTTGATTTAGTGCGTCTTCAGACCCATATATTTGCTTTGAATGAGTCCCCAGGAAAATTTATGGGTCCCAACTAAAGTTTCTTAATAGATTGTAGGGTTTTTATTTATGATCTGGGGAAACAACTAAAGCCATTTAACTCCTACCTTGTAACTTATCCTGTGTAATTCATTTCTAAGAAACTATTGAAATAATGATAATAATGAAATTTATTGTGTACAGTGCTCAGGTGCACCACAACTCATCAAAGTCTCATGTTAAGTACACAGAATAATGTAGTGTCAGGAACATGAACAGTTTACAGTAGTAATGTGCACGTGTGTGCATATGTATGTGGAGAGCGGCATCAGGTATAGTGTCGGTGGACCACAGGAAGCATGGAGGCTTTGAAAGACTCAGTGCTTCGGCAGCCTACAACAGACGTAGTTACAGTTAGCTTGAAATGGTGAGGGGAGAAAAAAAGAAAAACACTGGGATGCATGGATATGATTTTACTGTGTCCTTGTAGATTTTTATGTGTCAGGGACACAGGACACATACCTATCAGCATCACTGAATACCCAACAAGAATGAATAAAACAAGGTCCTCAGCATAAAATAACCCAACAAGGGTTGACATGCCGTAAAAACCAACCAACCTCTATCTTTTATCCCAGGCAACAACAGCTAGCCCTGCCAGTTTGAACTAAATGAACAACTGAATAAGTAAGAATTTCTTATTGGAAGGAGAAATATTTATTCCCCACTTTGTTTTCTTAAGTCACCAAGCTAAAAAAAAACAAAAACACATACACATGATCGTATCGGATACATACACAAATACGAAAACCGAACCCTCTCTCACATATGTACACGTATACAACAATGTACACCATTCTCAAAACAAAATAAACACAGTTGAATAATTTTTCCATAAAATAAATAAATAAATAAGATAAGTCATGGTTGACTTGTGCTTCTAAATTCTCTAAGACCTTTTCTGAGGGGAGGGGGGACATCCAATCCCACCACAACAACAACCACAACAGTGGAAATTCCAGCCCAAGGAGAAAGTAGGATAAACCTGCCTTATTTAGTTACATGTTGGACATTGTTTGACTGCACAGAGAAAGGAGGTGCCATAAGTAGAGCTGTTCCATTTTTACAATAAGAATTCTCAAATAGAGAAGAAAAGAAAAAAAAAAACTATAAAAAGAACATTACGAGACTATTTCTTGTTTGTAAATAATTAACTCTATACGTTAGATAACATTGAATATATATCAGGGCATATCACATAAATGTGTCCTGGCTTCCTGCCCTAAAAAACGCTAAGCAGTGCCTGCTGAAAATCTGACCCGTGTTACTTATGAACTCCCAAGGTATTTGAATATATATATATATACATGTAGAATTAAACAAAAGGCACATCTCCTGTTTAACAATTTTATTTTTGATCTTTTCTAATTTTCCGGCCAACTTTTTAATGTTTGGGTGGAATTGGTGGATAAGTCCACCAAAGTTCAGTTCCCGATTACTTTCGGCACTTCGAAGTGCCATCATCAGGAGTGAGGTATTCCAGTTTTTTTAAGAATTATATCAATGTGGAGGCTGGAAGGAGAAGAACTGGTGAGAAAGGTGTTATAGGCATTTTAGAATTACATTCATAACCCCACTCTAATTACCAAAATATTCTAACGGAAAATACACACATTCTGCACAAAGAAAAAAATAAACAAAAACTCCAAATACTAGAAGCTTTATACATAAAATAATACAAACCATCCTTAAACAAAATTAATTTCTAATACAGTACACACATTCTAAAATCTGTCCACAGAAAAAACAAAATTAGAATTATTTAAATTATATCACCGCATAATCTCAATTATAATAAGATACTAGACAAAATGTAACCCATTGGGTCACCCATTCAGCTCTGGGTAGATAATTGAGATTAGGGAAAAGGGAGTTAGTAAAGCGAATAAAATTTATTAAAAAAATAAATATGGCCGGACGAAACCATAAAATCATTTTGTAAGCTTTCTAAGAAAGGGAATGTTTGACCTCATTTAAGCTACAGGTTGCTGGTTGTGAAATTTAACATAGAAATACATTTCAAATTCTCCTGGCTCTCTCTCTCTAATCTCCAGAGAAACTAACATTATATAACGGGGAAGTAGTCAAGAGATACATAGAGAGGAAGAAAGAGATCGACACAGAGTAAAGTAAGAGATTGGTTGGTTTTTGACTTAATTGCAAATTACGACTAATTAGAACCAATTACAACAGAATTTTTTCCAAACATAATTCAATCCTAAAGGTAAGGAATAATTTAGTATAAGTTTCATGTCATTGAACTAAACAATAAAAAAGCCTTTAGGAAGCAAAAGTTGATTAACTCAGCTTTAGTATAATAATAGATATGAAAGTAAACAAAGTCTGTTTGAGATGGCCTTAGCCGACAATTTTTGGGAGAATATGTGCTTAATTGAAGTCATACTAATTTGAAAATTAATTAGTTGATAATTAATGAATTAGGCGAATGTATCTGTTCAAATGTAAGGCGTAAACAATCGAGAAAAAAGTTGATCTCTGTATGTACATTTCGGCCTATTATGCCTCATCAGCAGAGTTATAGACTGGAAGACTGCTCTGTATGTGTATATATATTTTTTAGATTGTTTTATTTTTTTTATTTATTTGTTTTTTGAGGAAGTCAGTTGAACAGAAAACTAAGATATACATTGTATCTTTTTCTTAGACTTAGAATTTTTAACTTTATCATTGCTCACTGACATAAAAATTGTGAATATTGAGATTTTTTTCTGGTTATATAACACCTTTCTTTCTTCAGTGAATCCCATTATTTTTGTAAAACCTGTCTGATGAGGCTAGGCTCTTAAAAGTATGTTGTTTCTGAACTAATGATTACTACTACTACTACTACTACTACAACAACAACAACTCGAACTTGGCCCTATGCAACACTAATAATACTAATTCAAATGACTATTTATTCCTAATAGAAATAATACTCGTGTCATACCTAATTTGAAAATTAATTAGTTAATAATTAATGAATTTTAGGCAGGCATATATGTTCAAATGTACGGTTAAACGAATCGAGAAAATGTCAATCCCTGAATGTACATTTCAACCTATTAGGTCTCATCAGCAAGGTTATATACATGGGAGACTGCTCCGTGTGTGACTCGAAACCTCGACTGTCAAGCTGACAGACGGAGCAGTCTCCCATGTCTAGAACCTTGCTGATGAGACCTAATAGGTTGAAATGTACATTCAGGGATTGACATTTTCTCGATTCGTTTAGCCTTACATTTGAACATAGTTTGAAAATTAATTAGTTGATAATTAATGAATTAGGCGAATATATCTATTCAAATGTAAGGCGTAAACAAATCAAGAAAAAGTCAATCTCTGTATGTACATTTCGGCATATTATGCCTCATCAGCAGAGAAGTACTTTGTGTGTGATTTGAACCCAGGCTGACAGGCATGGATTCTAATCATTACACTATCTGGTTTTTCAACTGATATATACTATATTTTTGGGTGACTTGCTGCACGATAGTATGACTTCAATTAAGCATATATATATATATATATATATATATATATATCAGTCATCTACAGACACATGTTTCGAAGTTTACTTCTCATTAGTGTGGCTTGACTTTTTAACAGCTATCTCTAGCTGGGATCAAAACCCGACAGAATTTTCGTCTGCCAAGTTCCTTACCCTTGCAGCCATCATTGGCTGTCATTCTGGGGTGAATAATTAATTGATACATCCCTATGGGAATGTTTTTACAATCACCAGAGAACTCAAGTTGGTAAACAGCTATATATATAATATATATATATTATATATATATGAGTATGAAAAGGTGGAATGAAAACATCACACAATGCTGTTAAAGAGAAAACAATTTATAATATAATCATAGCTGATACTGATCAATATTTCAATTTTACAAAAATTATCATCAGAGCTCATTCACTCTGTGGTGTTTGGGTAGGAGAAGAATGTCAAATCAGTTCACAAACAAAATTCTTCTCCGACCCAAACACCACGGAGTGAATGAACTCTGATGATGATTTTTGTAAAATCGAAATATTGATCAGTATCAGCTATGATTATATTATAAATTGTTTTCTCTTTAACAGCATTGTGTGATGTTTTCATGCCACCTTTTCATACTCATACAGTCGGATTCATTTCCTTTCTTTTAACTTTATATATATATATATATTTTAATCGTAGAGTTTTGCAATAGATTTTATCTAACAATAAGACACTAACTTTGTGTGTTATTCGAATAATATTAGAGATACATAAAATCAAAGTTAAGCACTGCTTTGAGGCACTCCTTTTAGACTAAACATTTAATGTTTGTTTACACATAGTCAATGAAAATAAAATGTTACCCAAATTAACTAACCTCTAGTTAATTATGACACAATTAGTTCTAATTAATCCGTGCGTTCCACTCACTTGCATCAAAAGAAACAATAAAGACATAATTGACCAATTGGTAAATGTATATGTATATAAACACACAATGAATACAATTCCCTAACCTCTAGGCATAAAATAACCATAGACAGATTGACATGTCGTTAAAAATCAATCATGTCTTTTTTTTCAAAAAGACATAGCACTACATGTCACAGGAGATAATACAAAGGGTTTGTTGATATATATATATATATATATATATATATATATATATATATGAGGTTAAGTAAACAAACATGTTTTTTTTTTTATATGGCTTTAAGCTGACAATTTTTGGAGGATATGTGCTTAATTGAAGTTGTACCTAATTTTGAAAATTAATTAGTTAATAATTAATGAATTTTAGGCAGGCATATATGTTCAAATGTACAGCTAAACGAATCGAGAAAATTTCAATCCCTGAATGTACATTTCAACCTATTAGGTCTCATCAGCAAGGTTATAGACATGGGAGACTGCTCCATGTGTAACTCGAAACCTCGACTGTCAAGCTGACAGACGGAGCAGTCTCCCATGTCTAGAACCTTGCTGAAGAGACCTAATAGGTCGAAATGTACATTCAGGGATTGACATTTTCTCGATTCGTTTAGCCTTACATTTGAACATAGTTTGAAAATTAATTAGTTGATAATTAATGAATTAGGCGAATATATCTGTTCAAATGTAAGGCGTAAACAAATTGAGAAAAAGTCGGTCTCTGTATGTACATTTGGCATATTATGCCTCATCAGCAGAGTTATAGACTGGAAACTTCTTTGTGTGTGATTCAAATAATAATAGATATATATAAAATCAAAGTAAAGCACTGTTTTGAGGCACTCCTTAAAAACTACTTTGAGGCACTCCTTTTAGACTAAACATTTAATGTTTGTTTACACATAGTAAATGAAAATAAAATGGTACACAAATTAACTAACCTTTAGTTAATTATGGCACAATTAGTTCTAATTATTCAGCACGTTTCCCCTCAATTGCATCACAATAAAAATAAGGACATAATTGATTACCATTGTCTCAGTATGGAGGGACAACTAGATGGACATTAAATACTGTGTTGCTTTTTATGTACAAACTAGCAGCAGCTACCCAGCGTCACCTGGGTAGAGGGAGAATTTTTTTTCAAAAAGCAAGCTCTGTTGATATTTAATGTGTGTATGTATGTATGTATATATATATATATTCACATTGTTATTAATTGTTTTATTTCAGTTTTTTTTCAAAAGCCAAGCCCTGGTGATATTTAATGTGTGTGTATATATATATATAATATATATATATATATATATATATATATTCACTTTGTTATTAATCGTTTTATTTTCGATTTTTCCCCCGGACATACATATACACACAACTGCCCCTTTTTATATGTATAGATAGATAGATATAGACTAGCAGCAGCTACCCGGCATCGCCTAGGTAGAGGGACTTTTTTTTTTCAATAAACCAAGCCCTGGTGATATTTAATGTGTATATATATATATATATTCACTTTGTTATTAATTGTTTTATTATCGATTTTTCCTCCGGACATACATATACACACAACTGCCCTTTATATATGTATAGATAGATAGATATAAACTAGCAGCGGCTACCTGGCATCGCCTGGGTAGAGGGGGGATTTTTTTAAGTTAGTCCCGCAGATCCATTATTACTGAATCGGGAGTTGAATCCTAGTGGGATGCCCCATTTAAATAGCACACAATATCCCCTTTTCACTAGCGCTAGACCAGGGAGATTGTTTTTGCGTTGGAGGTGGAGTGCCACACCTACCATCAGCTCCTCACACACTGTGTTGGTGAGGGCTGGTATCAAACCAGGGACCTTGTGGTTCCTAGTCAGACACTCTAAGTATTATAAATTAATAAGTAAATATAAGAAAAATAAACAAGTATAATAAATTAATATGAAAAATAAATATAATAAATTAAAATAAAAGTAAGTAAAATAAATAAGTAAAAAATGAATAGATAAATAAAATAAATAAGAATAAGTATAATGAATTAATATGCAAAATAAGCAAAAATAAATAAGTAAAAAATAAATAAGTAAAAATAAATAAGTAAAAAATAAATAAGTAAAAATAAATAAGTAAAAAATAAATAAGTAAAAATAAGTAAAAAATAAATAAGTAAAAATAAGTAAAAAATAAATAAGTAAAAATAAGTAAAAAATAAATAAGTAAAAAATAAATAGATAAATCAAATAAATAAAAATAAGTATAATGAATTAATATGCAAAATAAGTAAAATAGATAAATAAAAATATGCAAAAATAAGAAAAAAATGAAAAAATAAATAAATAAATAAAAAAAATAAGTATAATAAGTTAAATAAATAAACAAAAATGTTAGTGTTAGTTTCACCTTGAAGGGTCATATTTGAATTTATTGCCTTGAGATATTTATCTTGAACAATAACAGATTTCAATTCTTACTCGATAAAATCTGCTTAGAAATTTTTTGTAGGAAGTGAATAAGATTGGTCAAATCTTTATTCACGTATCATTCATCATGTTTTTATATGAAAGATTTGTGATTGATGGGCAAGAAATGTTCGGTGAGCAAAGTCAACAGGCCATTTCCTTAGTTGAAAAACATGGCGAAAATCATGGCGAAAGACAATTGACTTTTGTCACAATCATTTACAGTAAGAACAAAAAAAAAATACATTAACTCTTGAATGACTGTTGGAATATTTTGAGTATATATATATATATATATATATATATATACCAACCCCTCCGCACGAGCAGGATACGACACAAGGTCAATTTCTTAAGCGGAATTTATCAGATTTGAATTCAGAGTTTTCCTTCTCCTAGACCGGTTTGGTTTAGCTCAGTCGGTAGAGCGTATGGCGATTGTTTGAAAATGTTCGGGTTTTTCCATGGTGAATCGTCGGCCCATTCACCACGGAAAAAAAACACAAGTACTTCTAAAACCTCTGAAGATGGGATTTATCCTGAAAATATTTAGCAAACAGGTAAATAAACATCATTTTCATCACCTATTCCATTGCATTGTCAATTGCCTTCTAATTTCTATTTTAAATATATATATAAGGGCCGGGTTAGCTCAGTCGGTAGAGCGTTCGGCTAGAAACCACAAGAATCCTAGTTCGATACCAGTCCTCACCAACTCAGCATATGAGTAGCACAGGTATCTGTGCGGTAAAGTAAGGAGCTGATGGTAGGTGTGACGCTCCATCTTAGACGCTAAAATAATCTCCTTGGTCTAGCGCAAGTGAAAAGGGGATAGACTCCCTCACTGACTGGCTGATACCGACTTTAGGCCGCTCTGACGACTTTACTTTTACCTTAGACCGGTTGCCTAACCAAGGTTAAAGAGCCCAGTCTGCCCTACTATTTACCCATAGCTGGAGGGAGAGTAGGATTCATACCTTTCCCAAGGGTATTAGCGCTAAGTGAAATGCAATTACCACGTCCAGGATTTGAACTCGGGGCAACTCGTCCATTTCCCAAGACTTTAACCATTACACCACGCACTTCCTTTGAGTATATAAGGTGTGGTTTAATTCCCCAACTATTTACAGACTAACCATGGTCACATGATTGACTCTTATAACCAATCACTAGCAATACTACTGGCCTGATAGAATACTTAACCCCCCCCCCACATTGGTCATAATTAAAACTGCACTCTTTGAGGACGGACACACATAGGATTGCTGGATCATTACCATTACACTTGAAGGACATACTTTATACCAGTAACTGAGAACACTTTAATAACCAAAGGATTCACATTACCAACGGACTCTTTATCAAGGATCCAATTTCACTGGATAATCGCTTCTGCTATAAGGCAAAGGAATGGCCCTTAAAAACGTAACAATGACAAAAATTGAAAAAAAAAACCTTTTTGAATTTTGAAAAAAATAAAAATCATTAACTCTTGAATATTTAAATGGCAGAAAAAAAACGTTTTTTTGGAATTGGGTGGGGGGTAGATAAATAAAAAACTATTTTAAAATGAATAAAAATTTAAAAATGAACTATAGAAAATTTTAAAAATAAAAATTAATAAACATTAAAAAATAAAATATTTTACTAACTCTTGAATATTTTTAAATAAGTTTTTTTTTTTTTTTTTTTAAGATTTTAAATAAATACATAATTCTGGTAAGAAAAACTTTTTTCCTTTTTGTCTTAATTTTTTTTCTTTAAAAAAAACTTATTTTTTTCTTTTTATTTACATATTTTTTTTTCTAAATTAAAAAAATGAATGAAAAAAAAAAATTCCTGCCAGTTAAATAAAAATAAAATATAGAATGAAACAAAACATTTCAATAACTCTTAAATAATTTTAAATAAAAAATAAAAAATAAATAAACAATTTTGATAGTAAAAGAAAATTTAATAAAGAATTTAAAAATTTAAAAAATAAAAAGACAAAACATTTCATTAATTCTCGAATGTTTAAATGTCAGGAAAAAAATTCTCTTAATTTTTTTTTTTTAATTTAGAAAAAAAAATTTAAATATAAAAATAAAAAATTTTAAAAATAAAACAAAACTTTTCATTAACTCTTGAATGTTTAACTGGCAGGATTTTTTAATTTAGAAAAAAATATGAAAATAAAAATATAAAAAATAAGTTTTTTTAAGATTGAAAGAAAAATTAAAAGACGAAAAAGAAAAAAGGAAAAAAAAATGTTTTTCATTCAAATCCTGATACTAACTTCATACCCAGATGGGGAGAAATGTTGAACTTGATTGGCATAATTAGTTGTTAGCTTTAAAAAATAAAAAAAATTTCATTTTTAATTTAGAAAAAAAAAAATTAAAAATTAAAATAAAAAAGATAAAAAATAATTTATTTTAAGATTAAAATAAAGAATGTTAAAAATTTAGAAGAAATATTAAAAGCAAAAAAAAAAAAAAAAAAAAAAAAACAGAAAAAATAATGTTTTCTTTCAAATGCTGATACTAACTTCATACCCAGATGAGGTGAAATCTTGAATTTGATTGACATAATTAGTTAGTTTTTTAATTTTTTTTTTTTTTAATACCCTCACCACTCATAGAATCTAGGGAAAAAAATTTTAAAAAATAAGGAAAAGAAAACTACTACTTTTACAACCCAAAAACGAAGGAAGTTTGAAAGAAAAGAAAAAAAAAGGAAAAAAAAAAAGGTTGTGGGGTTGGGACGAGGAGAAGCCATTCTTGAGCAAAATCAGATTAAAAATAAGGCAAAGAAAGCTGGTGGCGCCAGGAATACAAAACCAATGTTGTGATTCTTCGTAGGCCATTAAAATATGCACTTATCTTTGGATATTTTGCATTGATTGGGATTAATTTTCCCAAGACAAGAATTATTTCCAAAGATTCATTTAGATGGATTACAAGAGATTCCATCTAGGAACCACAAGGTTCTGGGTCAATACCAACCCTCACCAAAGACAGATTACAAATCACTAACAAACGATGCAAGGGGAATTTATGTGGGTGTAAAATTATAAGGGTCAGTTTAGCTCAGTTGTTAGAGCATCTGACAAGGAACCAACAAGGTTCTGGTTTTTTCCCCGATATCAGCCCTCAGTCCACCACCCTTCTAACAATCTATATTCCGTAGCTTAGAAGAAGGGTCTAGGAATATGTAACCGTAGCCAGGGGAACCAAGATATTCCCAACTGAAATTAATATACAGCAGCTGGGAAAATATAATGAAGTGTTGGTGCCCATATTTGCAACCGCAAACTGAAAATCTTATATTACCCGCTGTGGGAAAGGTAATTGGTAAATATACCTCTTGAATTACCTTCCCTCATCTCATACAGTCTTATAGTTGGTACTTCTCAGATAGAGGGCAACTGGGCTCCCTTTAAAATCTTTGGAGACCTAAAGAGAGGATTCATTAGTGCGCAACCAACGGAAGAATTAGAGAATAATATCTCAAATTAAATACTTCTACATTTAAACTGAAAGCTAATCGACTTAGAAGAATGTGTATAACACATAATAGAACAACCTCCAATCAATTCCACCTCGCTTGTAGCGTGGGAACTCCAAACTCAATGATCGCAAATCTGATTTTAGTACTCAGCCACCTGATCTCGTAAGTAAAATGGAAATTCATTATATCATTAGCTATTCAATATAAAGAAGAAAATTACCAAGCTAATTTATCGCTTGTGATAATATCTCTGTAAACAAATAGTCATAAAATACCACAATGTTAATCTGGAATCTCTATGGCCCAATACATCCCTTACTTTATGCGAAAAAAGCTACGAATCATCGATCCCTCTCTCAAGAAAACAAAAAGATCCCACATAGACCTGTATGCCAGTTCGAAAGAGCCTAACTTTGAGTAAAATTTGAATTGGGTACATACAAAACACTCCAAAAGAATGATCAACAGACTAAGAATATGCGTGTCGTGTGGAGATTCATACCATTCCACAAACTTCAAATTTCAAACCTCAAACCCCGTGGACCAAACAGGTTTCAGAACTAAAAAAAAAAAGGTGTTGGCCATGTC
>CM042181.1:40104161-40174337 GCA_023376005.1 Doryteuthis pealeii | reverse complement strand
CACCCACCCCCACCCCATGAGATATACATAGAGAGGAAGAAAGAGATCGACACAGAGTAAAGTAAGAGATTGGTTGGTTTTTGACTTAATTGCAAATTACGACTAATTAGAACCAATTACAACAGAATTTTTTTCAAACATAATTCAATCCTAAAAGTAAGGAATAATTTAGTATAAGTTTCATGTCATTGAACTAAACAATAAAAAAGCCTTTAGGAAGCAAAAGTTGATTAACTCAGCTTTAGTATCATAATAGATATGAAAGTAAACAAAGTCTGTTTGAGATGGCCTTAGCCGACAATTTTTGGGAGAATATGTGCTTAATTGAAGTCATACTTAATTTGAAAATTAATTAGTTGATAATTAATGAATTAGGCGAATGTATCTGTTCAAATGTAAGGCGTAAACAAATCGAGAAAAAGTTGATCTCTGTATGTACATTTCGGCCTATTATGCCTCATCAGCAGAGTTATAGACTGGAAGACTGCTCTGTATGTGTATATATATTTTTTTAGATTGTTTTATTTTTTTTATTTATTTGTTTTTTGAGGAAGTCAGTTGAACAGAAAACTAAGATATACATTGTATCTTTTTCTTAGACTTAGAATTTTTAACTTTATCATTGCTCACTGACATAAAAATTGTGAATATTGAGATTTTTTTCTGGTTATATAACACCTTTCTTTCTTCAGTGAATCCCATTATTTTTGTAAAACCTGTCTGATGAGGCTAGGCTCTTAAAAGTATGTTGTTTCTGAACTAATGATTACTACTACTACTACAACAACTCGAACTTGGCCCTATGCAACACTAATAATACTAATTCAAATGACTATTTATTCCTAATAGAAATAATACTCATGTCATACCTAATTTGAAAATTAATTAGTTAATAATTAATGAATTTTAGGCAGGCATATATGTTCAAATGTACGGTTAAACGAATCGAGAAAATGTCAATCCCTGAATGTACATTTCAACCTATTAGGTCTCATCAGCAAGGTTATAGACATGGGAGACTGCTCCATGTGTGACTCGAAACCTCGACTGTCAAGCTGACAGACGGAGCAGTCTCCCATGTCTATAACCTTGCTGATGAGACCTAATAGGTTGAAATGTACATTCAGGGATTGACATTTTCTCGATTCGTTTAGCCTTACATTTGAACATAGTTTGAAAATTAATTAGTTGATAATTAATGAATTAGGCAAATATATCTGTTCAAATGTAAGGCGTAAACAAATCAAGAAAAAGTCGATCTTTGTATGTACATTTCGGCATATTATGCCTCACCAGCAGAGTTAAAGACAGGAAAGTGCTTTGTGTGTGATTTGAACCCTAACTGCCAGGCTGACAGGCGCGGATTCTAACCATTACACTATCTGGTTTTTAAACTGATATATACTATATTTTTGGGTGACTTGCTGCACGACAGTATGACTTCAATTAAGCATATATATATATCAGTCATCTACAGACACATGTTTCGAAGTTTACTTCTCATTAGTGTGGCTTGACTTTTTAACAGCTATCTCTAGCTGGGATCAAAACCCGACAGAATTTTCGTCTGCCAAGTTCCTTACCCTTGCAGCCATCATTGGCTGTCATTCTGGGGTGAATAATTAATTGATACATCCCTATGGGGAATGTTTTTACAATCACCAGAGAACTCAAGTTGGTAAACAGCTATATATATATATATATAAATATATATATATATATGAGTATGAAAAGGTGGAATGAAAACATCACACAATGCTGTTAAAGAGAAAACAATTTATAATATAATCATAGCTGATACTGATCAATATTTCGATTTTACAAAACTCATCATCAGAGCTCATTCACTCCGTGGTGTTTGGGTAGGAGAAGAATGTCAAATCAGTTCACAAACAAAATTCTTCTCCGACCCAATCACTACGGATTGAATGAGCTCTGATGATGATTTTTGTAAAATCGAAATATTGATCAGTATCAGCTATGATTATATTATAAATTGTTTTCTCTTTAACAGCATAGTGCGATGTTTTCATTCCACCTTTTCATACTCATACTGTCGGATTCATTTCCTTTCTTTTAACTTTATATATATATATATTTTAATTGTTGAGTTTTGCAATAGATTTTATCTAACAATAAGACACTAACTTTGTGTGTTATTCGAATAATATTAGAGATAAATAAAATCAAAGTTAAGCACTGCTTTGAGGCACTCCTTAAAAACTACTTTGAGGCACTCCTTTTAGACTAAACATTTAATGTTTGTTTACACATAGTCAATGAAAATAAAATGGTACCCAAATTAACTAACCTCTAGTTAATTATGACACAATTAGTTCTAATTAATCCGTGCGTTCCACTCACTTGCATCAAAAGAAACAATAAAGACATAATTGACCAATTGGTAAATGTATATGTATATAAACACACAATGAATACAATTCCCTAACCTCTAGGCATAAAATAACCATAGACAGATTGACATGTCGTTAAAAATCAATCATGTCTTTTTTTTCAAAAAGACATAGCACTACATGTCACAGGAGATAATACAAAGGGTTTGTTGATATATATATATATATATATATATATATATATATATATATATATATATATATGAGGTTAAGTAAACAAACATGTTTTTTTTTTTTTTATATGGCTTTAAGCTGACAATTTTTGGAGGATATGTGCTTAATTGAAGTTGTACCTAATTTTTGAAAATTAATTAGTTAATAATTAATGAATTTTAGGCAGGCATATATGTTCAAATGTACAGCTAAACGAATCGAGAAAATTTCAATCCCTGAATGTACATTTCAACCTATTAGGTCTCATCAGCAAGGTTATAGACATGGGAGACTGCTCCATGTGTAACTCGAAACCTCGACTGTCAAGCTGACAGACGGAGCAGTCTCCCATGTCTAGAACCTTGCTGAAGAGACCTAATAGGTCGAAATGTACATTCAGGGATTGACATTTTCTCGATTCGTTTAGCCTTACATTTGAACATAGTTTGAAAATTAATTAGTTGATAATTAATGAATTAGGCGAATATATCTGTTCAAATGTAAGGCGTAAACAAATTGAGAAAAAGTCGGTCTCTGTATGTACATTTTGGCATATTATGCTCATCAGCAGAGTTATAGACTGGAAACTTCTTTGTGTGTGATTCAAATAATAATAGATATATATAAAATCAAAGTAAAGCACTGTTTTGAGGCACTCCTTAAAAACTACTTTGAGGCACTCCTTTTAGACTAAACATTTAATGTTTGTTTACACATAGTAAATGAAAATAAAATGGTACACAAATTAACTAACCTTTAGTTAATTATGGCACAATTAGTTCTAATTATTCAGCACGTTTCCCCTCAATTGCATCACAATAAAAATAAGGACATAATTGATTACCATTGTCTCAGTATGGAGGGACAACTAGATGGACATTAAATACTGTGTTGCTTTTTATATACAAACTAGCAGCAGCTACCCGGCGTCACCTGGGTAGAGGGAGATTTTTTTTTCAAAAAGCAAGCTCTGTTGATATTTAATGTATATGTATATATATATATATATATATATATATATATATATATATATATATATATATATATATATATATATATATATATATATATATATATATATATATATATATCACTTTGTTATTAATTGTTTTATCTCCGATTTTTTTTCAAAAACCAAGCCCTGGTGATATTTTAATGTGTGTGTGTATATATATATATATATATATATATATATATTCACTTTGTTATTAAATGTTTTATTTTCGATTTTTCCTCCGGACATACATATATACACAACTGCCCTTTATATATGTATAGATAGATAGATAGATATAGACTAGCAGCGGCTACCCGGCATCGCCTAGGTAGAGGGACTTTTTTTTCAATCAACCAAGCCCTGGTGATATTTAATGTGTATATATATATATTCACTTTGTTATTAATTGTTTTATTATCGATTTTTCCTCCGGACATACATATACACACAACTGCCCTTTTTATATGTATAGATAGATATAGACTAGCAGTGGCTACCCGGCATCGCCTAGGTAGAGGGAGTTTTTTTTTTTCAATAAACCAAGCCCTGGTGATATTTAATATATATATATATATTCACTTTGTTATTAATTGTTTTATTTCCGATTTTTCCTCTGGACATACATATACACACAACTGCCCTTTAAATATGGATAGATAGATAGATAGATATAGACTATCAGCGGCTACCCGGCATCGCCTGGGTAGAGGGAGTTTTTTTTTCAAAAACTAAGCCCTGGTGATATTTAATGTGTATATATATATATTCACTTTGTTATTAATTGTTTTATTATCGAAGTTTCCTCTGGACATACATATACACACAACTGCCCTTTATATATGTATAGATAGATAGATAGATAGATAGATATAAACTAGCAGCGGCTACCTGGCGTCGCCTGGGTAGAGGGGGGATTTTTTTAAGTTAGTCCCGCAGATCCATTATTACTGAATCGGGAGTTGAATCCTAGTGGGACGCCCCATTTAAATAGCACACAATATCCCCTTTTCACTAGCGCTAGACCAGGGAGATTGTTTTTGCGTTGGAGGTGGAGTGCCACACCTACCATCAGCTCCTCACACACTGTGTTGGCGAGGGCTGGTATCAAACCAGGGACCTTGTGGTTCCTAGTCAGACACTCTAAGTATAATAAATTAATAAGTAAATATAAGAAAAATAAACAAGTATAATAAATTAATATGAAAAATAAGTATAATAAATTAATATGAAAAATAAGTATAATAAATTAATATGAAAAATAAGTATAATAAATTAATATGAAAAATAAGTAAAATAGATAAATAAAAGTAAGTAAAATAAATAAGTAAATAAAATAAATAAGAATAAGTATAATGAATTAATATGCAAAACAAGTAAAATAAATAAGTAAAAATAAGTAAAAATAAGTAAAAAATAAATAAGTAAAAAATAAATAAGTAAAAATAAGTAAAAATAAGTAAAAAATAAATAAGTAAAAATAAGTAAAAAATAAATAAGTAAAAAATAAATAGATAAATAATATAAATAAAAATAAGTATAATGAATTAATATGCAAAATAAGTAAGATAGATAAATAAAAATAAGCAAAAATAAGAAAAAATAAAAAATAAAAAAATAAGTATAATAAGTAAAATAAATAAACAAAAATGTTAGTGTTAGTTTCACCTTGAAGGGTCATATTTGAATTTATTGCCTTGAGATATTTATCTTGAACAATAACAGATTTCAATTCTTACTCGATAAAATCTGCTTAGAAATTTTTTGTAGGAAGTGAATAAGATTGGTCAAATCTTTATTCACGTATCATTCATCATTTTTTTATATGAAAGATTTGTGATTGATGGGCAAGAAATGTTCGGTGAGCAAAGTCAACGGGCCATTTCCTTAGTTGAAAAACATGGCGAAAATCATGGCGAAAGACAATTGACTTTTGTCACAATCATTTACAGCAAGAACAAAAAAAATACATTAACTCTTGAATGACTGTTGGAATATTTTGAGTATATATATATACCAACCCCTCCGCACGAGCAGGATACGACACAAGGTCAATTTCTTAAGCGGAATTTATCAGATTTGAATTCAGAGTTTTCCTTCTCCTAGACCGGTTTGGTTTAGCTCAGTCGGTAGAGCGTATGGCGATTGTTTGAAAATGTTCGGGTTTTTCCATGGTGAATCGTCGGCCCATTCACCACGGAAAAAAAAAAACACAAGTACTTCTAAAACCTCTGAAGATGGGATTTATCCTGAAAATATTTAACAAACAGGTAAATATCATTTTCATCACCTATTCCATTGCATTGTCAATTGCCTTCTAATTTCTATTTTAAATATATATATAAGGGCCGGGTTAGCTCAGTCAGTAGAGCGTTCGGCTAGAAACCACAAGGATCCTAGTTCGATACCAGTCAACTCAGCGTATGAGTAGCACAGGTATCTGTGCGGTAAAGTAAGGAGCTGATGGTAGGTGTGACGCTCCATCTCAGACGCTAAAATAATCTCCTTGGTCTAGTGCAAGTGAAAAGGGGATAGACTCCCTCGCTGATGGGCTGATACCGACTTTAGGCCGCCCTGACGACTTTACTTTTACCTTAGATCGGTTGCCTAACCAAGGTTAAAGAGCCCAGTCAGCCCTACTATTTACCCATAGCTGGAGAGAGAGTAAGATACCTTTCCCAAGGGTATTAGCGCTAAGTGAAATGCAATTACCACGTCCAGGATTTGAACTGGGGCAACTCATCCATTTTCCAAGACTTTACCCATTACACCATGCGCTTCCTTTGAGTATATAAGGTAATTCCCCACCTCTATTTATAGACTATCCAAGGTCACGTGATTGACTCTTGTAACCAATCACTAGCAATACTACTGGCCTGATAGAATACTTAAACCCCCCACATTGGTCATAATTAAAACTGCACTCTTTGCGGACAGACACACATAGGATTGCTGGATCTGTACCAATACTCTTGAAGGACTTATACTTTATACCAGTAACTGACAACATATATATATATGATTTATATATATATATTCATATAAAACCGCCAGGAAACTAAAGCCAGTAAAAAGTGCTCAATACCTAAGTAGAGCAAATAATAAAGATAAATCTAATGAGTCAGATAAACCTACTAAAAGTTTCTTTAAGTGCTCTTCAGGGCTAAGATCCAGCTTGTAACCAATCACTAGCAATACTATTGGCCTGATAGAATACTTAACCCCCCCACCCACATTGGTCATAATTAAAACTGCACTCTTTGAGGACGGATGTACATAGGATTGCCGGATCTGTACTATATACTCTCGAAGGACTTATACTTTATACCAGTAACTGAGAACACTTTAGTAACCAAAGGATTCACATTGTCGACAGACTCTTTATCAAGGATTCCACCAGATAAGCGCTTCTGCTATAAGGCCAAGGAATGGCACTTAAAAACGTAACAATGACAAAAATAGAAAAAAAAAAACTTTGAATTTTGAAAAAAAAAAAAATGGAAAAAAAAATCATTAACTCTTGAATATTTAAATATTTAAATGGCAGAAAAAACTTTTTTGTAGATAGATAAAAAATTTAAAAATGAACTATAGAAAATTTTTAAAAATAAAAATTAATAAACATTAAAAACTAAAATTAAAATACTTCCCTAACACTTGAATATTTTTAAATAAATTTTTTTTTTTTTTAAGATTTTAAATAAATACATAATTCTGATAAGAAAAACTTTTTTCCTTTTTTTGTCTTAATTTTTTCTTTTAATCTTAAAAAAAATTATTTTTTTCTTTTTATTTACATATTTTTTTTCTAAATTAAAAATGAATGAAAGAAAAAAAAAAAAAAAAAAAAAATTCCTGCCAGTTAAATAAATATAAAATATAGAATGAAACAAAACATTTCAATAACTTAAATAATTTTAAATAAAAAATAAATAAACAATTTTGATAGTAAAAGAAATTTTAATGAAAAAATTAAAAAAATTTTTAAAATGAAAAGACAAATTTCATTAATTTTCGAATGTTTAAATGTCAGGAAAAAAATTCTCTTAATTTTTTTTTTTTAATTTAGAAAAAAAAATTTAAATATAAAAATAAAAATTTTTTAAATAAAACAAAACTTTTCATTAACTCTTGAATGTTTAACTGGCAGGATTTTTTTTTCATTTTTTAATTTAGAAAAAAAAATATGAAAATAAAAAAAGATAAAAAATAAGTTTTTTTAAGAAAAATTAAACAAAAAACAAAAAGGAAAAGAAAAAAGAAAAAAAAATGTTTTTCATTCAAATCCTGATACTAACTTCATACCCAGATGGGGAGAAATGTTGAATTGGATTGGCATAATTAGTTGTTAGCTTTAAAATAAAAAAAATTTCAATTTTTAATTTAGAGAAAAAAAAAAAAATTGAAATAAAAAAAGATAAAAATAATTTATTTTAAGATTAAAATAAAGAATGTTAAAAATTTAGAAGAAAATATTAAAAGCAAAAAAAAAAAAAAAAAAACAAAAAAATAATGTTTTTCTTTCAAATGCTGATACTAACTTCATACCCAGATGAGGTGAAATCTTGAATTTGATTGACATAATTAGTTAGTTTTTAATTTTTTTTTTTAATACCCTCACCACTCATAGAATCTAGGGAAAAAAAATTTTAAAAATAAGGAAAAGAAAACTACTACTTTTAACAACCAAAAACGGAAGGAAGTTTGAAAGAAAAGAAAAAAAGGAAAAAAAAGGTTTGTGGGGTTGGGACGAGGAGAAGCCATTCTTTGAGCAAAATCAGATTAAAAATAAGGCAAAGAAAGCTGGTGGCGCCAGGAATACAAAACCAATGTTGTGATTCTTCGTAGGCCATTAAAATATGCACTTATCTTTGGATATTTTGCATTGATTGGGATTAATTTTCCCAAGACAAGAATTATTTCCAAAGATTCATTTAGATGGATTACAAGAGATTCCATCTAGGAACCACAAGGTTCTGGGTTCAATACCAACCCTCACCAAAGACAGATTACAAATCACTAACAAACGATGCAAGGGGAATTTATGTGTGTGTAAAATTATAAGGGTCAGTTTAGCTCAGTTGGTAGAGCATCTGCCTAGGAACCACAAGGTTCTGGGTTCGATATCAGCCCTCAGTCACCACCTAACATCTATATGATAAAAAGGGTCTTAGGAAATGGACTCGTCGACCAGAGTTCAATTCCTGGACAAAACTGTTTGCATTTCACATGAAACTAATACCCTTGGGAAAGGTATGAATCCTACTCTCCCACCAGCTATGGGTAAATAGTAGGGCAGACTGGGCTCTTTAATCTTGGCTAGGTGACCAGTCTAGAAGGAAAACTCTGAATTCAAACCTGTTAAACTCCGCTTATTGACCTTGTGTCACATCCTGCTTGTGCAGAGGGGTCGGTAAATATATATATATATATATATATATATATATATTATATAATTAATGTTGATATTATGATTTCACACTCATAACTTCAAGTTTCTTGGTAGTCCAATCATCAGATGAGAAGTGGTTGAGATGTCAAAAACCAGTCGTGAAATGGTAAAAATCAAATTGTTTAGCGTTTATATGCAACGTTTTTCACGCGATGGGAAATGTAAATATATATATATATATATGATGAAAAGGGTTGGTGCTTGCAATAAGGTCAATAGGGTCAGGACAATCATATAGGTGCTAGGGCTTGGCGTGACCGGTTGATTGATGGGAGGGGGTCTCTCCAACCGCCCATGGAGTGTTGCATGTCATGGACAACTTATCCACCAGGATTCCGTCCTTAAGCATCACGGGTCGCCACCCACGGCTAATAGGTGGCCACATTGGGGGGGAGGGGGCCTTACCTCTCTGCAGAGGTACAGTTGGTGTATTCTAAAGTCGCAGCTGACAGGACTGCTCAAACAAGGATGTAATTTCTGCTAGAGAACTTAGAGACTAAGTGTGCTTGGTACAAAAAAAAAAAAAAAATGAATGTTTGCAAGCAGGTTTTGTATTGAACCTGACCTGATAAATACTTTTTTGTTTTCTTTTCTTGAAGAGGGAGAGGAATAGATTGATTACAAAATAGAGAGGTGGAGGGAAAGAGAGAGGGAAATGTGGAACAGAGAGAAAGAAAGAAAAGAGAAAGAGAGAGAAAGAGAGAGAGAGAGAAGAGAGAGAGAAAGAGAAAGAGAAAGAGAGAGAGAAAGAGAGAGAAAGAGAAAGAGAGAGAGAAGAGAGAGAAAGAGAAAGAGAGAGAAAGAGAAAGAGAGAGAAAGAGAAAAGAAAGAGAAAGAGAGAGAAAGAGAAAGAGAAAGAAAGAGACAGAGAAAAGAAAGAGAAAGAGAAAGAAAGAGAAGAGAAAGAAAGAGAAAGAGAAAGAAAAGAGAAAGAAAGAGAAAAAGAAGAGAAAGAGAAAAAGAAAGAGAAAGAGAAAAAGAAAGAGAAGAGAAAAGAAAGAAGAGAAAGAAAAAGAAAGAAAAAGAAAGAAAGAGAAAAAGAAGAAGAGAAAGAAAAGAAGAGAGAAAGAGACAGAAGAGAAAGAGACAGACAGAAAGGAAAGAGACAGACAGAAAGAGAAAGAGAAAGAGACAGAGAGAGACAGAAAGAGAAAGAGACAGAGAGAGACAGAAGAGAAGAGACAGTCAGAGAGAAAGAGACAGTCAGAGAGAGAGAGAGACAGTCAGAGAGAGAGAGAGAGAGAGAGACAGTCAGAGAGTCAGAGAGAGAAAAAGAGAAAGAAAGTCAAAGTTCAGATGGACATCAAGGGGACTAGATCGACAGGTTTTGCCCTCAGAGGGATTCAAGATGTTATAAAAATAAATACAGAAGGTTTTTAGTTAGTTGCTGAACTTTGAACCCATCATCTCCAAATAAACCCTGGGTCTTCCTGGGTAAGGCCAAGCACAAAGTTCAAATAAATTGCAAGACCTTATGGCAAATAGGTTTGCTCTAAAGATCAACAAAATGTCCGTCCCACCCCAAACCCCTCTTATAACTGCCAAAACTCTCTGGGAGATACAGAGCAAAGCTGGTTGGTTGGGTTTTACAGCATGTCAACCCCTGTTGGGTTATTTTATGCTGAACACATTTTGTTTATTCATTCTTCATATGTACTCAATTTTTTTTTAAACACATATTTGTAGAATAATCATAGTTCTAATTGCCGTCGAATTGGTAAGACAAGGCAACAAGTAGCTGTAACTCAATACAGATCTAACCTTGTTGCAATCCTACTGCAGAATGCCAGAGTATTTATGTTTTGGGCACAAGTTCAGTTGTACTTAGCCAGTTGCTGTTGTTCAAACCAACAGTATACTGACAGACTTTAATAAAACAAAGATGAGGATAATAGTCTGAATAATATAAGTAATACAAATTATTTTTGTAGGGAAACGATAAAATAATTGTATTCTATCAATACAGAATTTATAGTAGGACATCATTCAAAGACTTGCATTGGTAACACTTGTAGAATAATCATACTAAGTTCTAATTACTGTCGAATTGGTAAGACAAGACAACAAGTAGCTGTAACTCAATACAGATCTAACCTTGTTGCAATCTATTGAAGTCAGTTAGTCTACTGTTGGTTTTAATAACAGCAGCTACGTACAACTGACATCAATATGGCGCTGCGAACAGGATCATCTCAATTTGTCGAGAGATATTCCAGACTTATGGTGCCCCGGAAGAACTCAGCAGTGATGGCGGACCACCTTTTACATCCCTACCATCCTATCATTTAAGCAGTTCCTTGAGTTCTGATTGGCTGCTTGATTTGAATGACATTGTGGAGTCTTATATATACTTTGTCATTTTGCAGTGGACTTTGTAGCATTCGGGTTTGTATTTCAGTTACAACCGTTTGTATTCTTCACAATCCTACTGCAGAATGCCAGAGTATTTATGAAGCCTCATAACATCATAGAAACCAAGCAGTATACTGACTGACTGACCTCAATAATATTTAAACTTATTTTTTCTATTTAACCAATAGATGAGACTAACAGGTACTACCACTCTGGGTCAGGGTGAACTGGGAGTAATTGGTAATTAAGGGGTACTCTACATTCCCTGGTCTGTTTTGATTATCGTCTGTCGTAAAATCTTGTCTTAAAATCAAAAGAAAACAGTTTGGATGCCCTCAAAAGAAAAACCTTAAATATTTGAATTTAACTGTTAGAAATTTGGTTTTATTAGAAAGAAAATATTTATTTAAATTTTGAAAGCAAAACTATTTTTATCCCTATTTTTTTTTTAATTGTAGAATAATCATACTAAGTTCTAATTGCCGTCGAATTGGTAAGACAAGGCAACAAGTAGCTGTAACTCAGTACAGATCTAACCTTGTTGCAATTCTATTGCAGAATTCCAGAGTATTTATGAAGCCTCATAACATCTTATATAAAAATAGGGATAAAGATTAAGATTGGCAATGCTTTATCTAAAATAATAATAATTATCTCTCTCTATATATAATGGAGATTCAGTGTCTGTAACCAAAACTATGTCACTGCTTACATCACAATATATTGGGTAAGTTTATCAATGAGTATTTAATTTATAGCCAAAATATAAGATTTCAAAGGTCTGTTTACATTTTTTTATGAAAGAGCATGGCTGAAATTAACTTTTACACTACCCGGAGGGCAGTTTTATTTTTATTTTTTTTGCTAGTCTTTAGAATTTCAGATAAAAAGATTGTGTACCTGTTGTGCAGAAACTGATAGTTTGAATATTTCTTAGTTTAAAAAACATTGATATTGGGCACACCCACATCACCCATTTTCGCCTTTTAAAAAAGAGAGGATGCCCCAGTATGCCCAATATGCAAAGTACAGCTCACTATCAAACACATCCTCCTAAATTGTAACAGCCTTAGACAAACCCGCATCAAATACTATCAGACAAAAAAACTTAAAAGGCCTCTTTAAAAATACAAATCCCGAAGACATTTTAAATTTTCTAAAAAGAAAAAAAAAAGCAACCTTTTCCACAAGATTTAACAAAACATAACCGAATACCTCGATACATGGCCTACTAATATATACGGTCCCACATGTCACCTAAGCAGGCAGAATTCTAACAGGCCGATTGGTTTTATAGTCAATTTATGTCTGCTTCGAAAAAATGTTAAAACTCTACAAAATATACAAGCTTGTTTTTTTTCTTTAGAAATGTAATAATAAAATATTGCAAACAAACTAACAAAACAAGAAAATAGTTTTAAAAATTATGTAGTTAACACGCCAACAATTTATCTATGATTTCAGGTTTTTTCCACAATAAAATGAAACCTTTTCAATGTGAAATGTATTCCCTGGTCATGGTTTGATAATTTATGAGGAAGTGCGTCCCGGTCTCCTGCCTTAAAAATTGCTAACCAGTGACTATTAAAATAACGACCCAGCTCAGTCTATTCAAAACTATCCATCTTCATATCTATCTATATATCTATCTATCTCAATTTGTTCATATTTATCTATATTCTTCTAGCGAGGATCAGGTTTTTCCACAAGAAAAATGAAACCTTTTCAATGTGAAATGTATTCCCTGGTCATGGTTTGGTTGGTAATTTATGAGGAAGTGCGTCCCGGTCTCCTGCCTCAAAAATTGCTACCCGGTGACTATTAAAATAACGACCCAGCTCAGTCTATTCAAAACTATCCATCTTCATATCTATCTATCTCAATTTGTTCATATTTATCTATATTACTTTAACCCTGAAGATCCTTATGGTGAAACCCAAGTAGGTTATTACTGTGTACCTTTATGATAATATATAAATATTATAAAGTATTTCTCGAGGAAGTCTTACGGTTCCATCAAGTCAAATGTTTGTGCTTTAACATTCTTTGAAACAGATATAAATTAACTATAAAATGAATTGGTCTGTTAGAATTCTGCCTGCTTAGGTGACATATGGGGCCGTATATTAGGGGGCCGTGCTCCATAAAACCACTACTTTAAAGACTGAAACCCATAATAACCTTTCCTGGTATTAAATAGCACACAGAGGTTGATATGCCTTTTCCACAAGATCTAACAAAACATAACCAAATACCTCCATAAAACCACTATAACTCTAATGTCCTATCCCGCCTCATTCCACTCGGCCGGAAAGTCACATTCATTTTCCTAATCTACCCTAAACATTAGCCTTTGTTTAAATGTAATATTAAACATATTCAGAAGTCTTTGATTTACAGGAAATAACAGGAAACTAAATGAAAAGGCCATTTTTAGCCATTTTTTGATAAATCCTTATAGGAATGGGGATGTGGACTTTGTTTAAATGTAATATTAAACATATTTAGAAGTTTTTGATTTAAAGGAAATAACAGGTAACTTTAGATGCAAAGGTCATTTTTAGCCATTTATTGATAAATCCTTATAAGAATTGGGCACTGGACTCAGAAAATTCTCAACAGGATGTTAAGAGTTAAAGACTAAAATCCATAACCTTTTCTGGCATTAAATGACACAGAGAGGTTAATATGCCTTTAAATAAAATTCAAACTTAGTTTAAACAAAAAAATTTTTCAAAAAAGTTGATCTTGCTACCTGCAAACCATTATCTCTGTAGTTCCAAAGATTTCCCCTTGTGGCTTGTTATCTGGAAATAGGGCGTGGTGGAGGCAGGGCAGGGCAGATCTTCTGACATTAAAATTGGTACACAGCAAATAGCACAGAGCATAACAGGAAATTAAAACCCAAAAGACCCCTGTCCCCCCTCCCCCCATCCCCTAATAATGACCAGAAGAATTTTAATTTCAACCTCGGAGAGGATTAATAAAAATTTCTCTATTGACATTTTTTTTTCTTTTTTTAAAATTATTCCACACTAATTACAGGTTAATTATTTTCAGTCAGAAACGGATCCACTCCAGCCAGGTAATTTCCAGACGGCGACACTCCGTTCTCGGATTAAACAATATTCAGCAGAAAAATAAAATTAAAAAATAAAAAAAAAAAAAAGAAACCAATGTTATCTTCATCTTTAGTCCAGATTAAAAGTGCGATAAGGTTGTTGTTAGTATTATCTGCGTTATTCGGACTATTGTCCTCATCTTCATGTTATCTGTACAATGAGCTTAAAATGATTATTTCCACATTTCATACGCATTTTCCTAATGTTTGAGACAACTATTTCACACATTTCATACCCTAATTTCATTATGGTTAAAATAATAATTTCAAAACATTTCATACGCATTTCTCCGTTTCAAACATTTCATACGCATTTTCTCCATTTCAACATTTCATACTAATTTCTCCAAAACATTTCATACTAATTTTCTCCATTTCAAACATTTCATACCATTTCAATTTTCCAATTTCAAACATTTCATTAAATTTCATTTCAAACATTTCATACTAATTTCTCCGTTTTTAAGTTTCAACATTCATACTAATTTTCTCCGTTTCAAACATTTCATACTAATTTTCTCCGTTTCAAACATTTCATACTAATTTCTCCGTTTCAAAACATTTCATACTAATTTTCTCCGTTTCAAACATTTCATACTAATTTCTCCATTTCATTTCAAATTTCATACTAATTTTCTCTATTTCAAACATTTCATACAATGGCGATAACACAAGAATACTTAACATAACTATAACAAGTATAAGTATTAAGCTAATAGAATAAGCACTGTCTGAAGAATAATTAAAGTTCCAATTACTGTCGAACTGGGAAGACAAGGCAACAAATGATTGTAATTTAAATACAAACCAGAATAGTCACAAAGTCTACTGCAGAATGACAGGATATATATAAGACTCCACAATGTCATTCAAATCAAGCAGTCAAGCAGCCAATCAGAACTCAAGGAATGGAATCACCCAAATCACCCAAATTCATGAATGGGTCATTCTTGATTTTTATATATACCAACTGTCTTGGACACTGCTTAAGTGGTACTTAGTTAGCTGCTGTTATTCAAACCAACAGTAGACTTACTGACTTCAATAGTGTGGAGGGGTTGGTAAATATGTATATTGTTAAATAATGACATTTTATTTCTTTCGGTAATTGGAACTTTAATTATTCTTCACTGTCTACCACAGTGGATTTAAGAAAGTTTGGCCCTGGGAGTAATGGTGATAAGGGGTACTCCACATTCCCCAAACTTAAGAACTGGAACATCACCATCAGATAGAATTTAACATCATACCCAGGACAATAAGACCCTCAGCCACTGCCTTCTAGCACATAGATGACAAAAAGGGCTGGGGTTTGCCATAAGGAGAATAGTTGGGACAATCTATATAGGTGATAGGGGTTAACATGACTAGCAGATTGATCGGAGGGGGCCTCTCTAACCACCCATCTAGACTAAGTAAAAGCCAAAGTGGAGTGATGAATGTTGAAAAGTAGTAACATAATGAGCATCAGTAAAAAAAAAAAAAAATTTTTTTAAAAAAAAAGCAAAATAATATTACACATGTAATCTATTTTTAATACATTTAAAACTATTTTTTCTGTCAATTTTGATCAAATATATTTTAAGATGGTCGCCGGAGTTGCAGTGTTTACAAAATAAATTTAACATTCGCAATTGAAAAATTTTTTTACCAAAAATCAGGGAATTATCCGATTTTAATGAAAATTTTCAGTATTGATTTATCAATTAATGAATTTTATAATGCATTAGTTATTTTATTTCAAAACTTTCTGATTTAATTAGGTATTTCTGCAATGATAAATCAAAATTCATTTAAAATATGAGCAGCATGATGTTAAGTTTAAAATGTCATTACTAGATTCTAAAAACATTTTTTTAATAACTACTTTACTAATAATTTTTTTGCTGAAAACTGTATTGGAAATTTAGCCCCCCCCCCCACACACACACACACTTCAAGTGGAACAAATATTGATGTATATTTTTTTTTACTTTTATAAGATAATAGCCAATTAAATAATTATCGAAATGAGTAAAAAAAAATATCCAAAAATTATTTTTTTAGTTCTTATTTTCATTTAATTTTCCGATTTTTGGTACTTATTTTTTACCAGAGCAGATTCCTTATTTTATTTTATTTTTTCTTCTATTCACACCTTCGGTCTTTTGTCTTTTTATTTATGAAAAAAAAAGTATCAAACAAATATAACCCCACCGATATTTTGCGCCCCCAAAATAAGGGGGGGGGGTCAAAGTTAAGTGACCTGAAAAAAAATCAGAAATTTTTTAAAGAAAATAACTGATTCATTATAAAATTCATTCATTGATAAATCAACATTGTAAATTTCATTAAAATCGGATAATTCCCCGATTTTTTTTCAAACGGGGAGGGGGGATAAATTTGTTTTGTAAAAACACGGATTTTTCGACAAATTGGGTATACCTTGTATAAATAAAAAGATTTACACTAAAGACTAAAAAAGAGTCTTTCTCCGTTCGAGGGGGGAAATTAGCGTACAAATTTTATTATTACTTCCCCAAACATTCATTTAAAAAAAGATTACCTTATTACCCGAAGATCCCTCAACAAATTTGACAATAACAAAATATCTGGCCTAGGGCTATCAATGACAAAATAAGTTTCAACACACTGTAGCAAAAAAAAAAAAAAAATCTTTCCTTGGAGATGGTACACTATTATGGGAGCAAGAACTTTCTTCTTAGGGTAGATATAAGTGTGTGAAGGGGAGAGGAGAGAGAGAGCGAGAGGGAGAGAGAGTCAGAGAGCGAGAGGGAGGGAAAAAAAAGGAAAGATATATATTACACACACAATATATATTAAGTGTTAACCTACTTTTGGGCAACTCTCCGTGTGTTAGGAGGAAGGGGGGACAGGCAAACCCTGGGTTTTACACCAATAATTCGTGCCAATTTGTACTGAACAAATTGTATCTAAGAAAACGCGAATTTATTTTCTTTCATTTCGACTATCAAGAAATTTTATAAAAAGCAATTTTAAAAAACTGAATTTTATTTTTTTTCAAAGACCAAAAACGAAATAAAATTTTACAAAATTTTCGTTTTTTTTAGTAAAAAGTTTTGGCAAAACTTGCAAATCGGTCGGAAAATAAAAACATATTACAGGGTGACCCAGAAAAACAGAACCCAAATTATGTATTTATTTTCCCATTAAACTAACCCTAAACCCCAATCCTAAACCCTCCTAGTTAAAATTAACAGTTTTATTACAAAATTTGTAGGTTCTGTTTTTCTGGGTCACCCTAATTTTCCGACCGATATTTTACTATTTAAGTATTTATTTAGTATCTATTTCGTATTATTTACTTAGTATTTACTTAATATTGTATTTTTAATAAAAAGTTTTTGCTATTTAAGTTAGGCACTGGCAAAATCTTTTCTCGTTTTCATTTTAAAAACTAATCAAAATTAATTAAATCGATTATTTTAAGGTCATATTATTGCTGAAGTCGAAAAACAGTAACATAATGAGCATCAGTAAAAAAAAAAAAATTAAATATTAATATGTAATTTATTTTTAATACATTTTAAACAATTAAACACTTAAAATTTCAGTATTCAATACTGAAATTTTAAGTGTTTAAAATGTATTAAAAATTCAATGAATACTTACTATTTACTGGATATTTAAGTATTGTATTTATATAGCATTTATTTAGTATTGTATTTATTTATTTATTATTTACTATTTAATTGTTTTTTAGTAAAAAGTTTTTACTAGTTCATTTTATATTTTCGTTTTTCGTTTTCTTAAATCGGGATTGTTTTTAGTAAAAAAATCCCGATTTAAGAAGTTAACACATTCGCATGTAGCACATAAGTCGTCACTTAAAAAAGAAAAAGAAAAAAGAAAGAAAAGAAAAAAAAAATTATTCTATAAAAACAAACAAATAAAGGAAAGAGTCTTAAAGAATTATGTAGGTTTGTGGCCTTCACTTCTGTATAATAAAAAAAGAAAATCCAAGCTTAAGACGAACAGCCAGGGTCACGTTGGAAACGGGGTATGGGGGGTGGGGATACATAAAGAAAGAAAGAAACATAGAAAGATCTCGAGGTAAGCGAACGAGAGTTTTCCAGAAACTTCCAGAAAAAAAATCTGGCGGTAACCGAATAATTTATATGTAAAATAGAAAAATGGTCATAACTTATTTATTTTTGGGAGCTTTTTTTATTTATCGAGGTAAATGAATTCAGTTGATTGAATAAACAGGTTTGCCTTTATATATATATATATATAATATATATATATATATATATATATATACACACACACACACTTGTAACACCAAATAACACACGATAACATCACACCTATCACCACTATATCACATACAATATATCAACACCTCAGACACTCAAACCTACAGACACCACCATCAACACCAGATACCATACCACACACACACCATCATCACAATAACACACACACACCCACAACACATCATCATACATCATCATCACAATACACCACACACCCCAACATCATCAATCATCATCATCATCAACATACACACACCACACCCAACATCATCATCATCATCATCATCACAATACAACACACACCACAACATCATTCATCATCTCATCACATACACACACACCACACACAACATCATCATCATCATCATCATCACAATCCAACACACCACCACAAAATCATCATCATCATCATCATCACAATACACAACACACCACAACATCATCATCTATCATCTCAACTACACAACAACACCACAACATCATCAATCATCACAATACAACACACACACACACACATCCATCATCATCACAATACACACACACACCACAAATCATCATCATCATCATCATCACAATACACACACACACACACAACATCATCATCATCATCACAATACACACACACACACACATCATCATCATCATCACAATACACCACACCACACAAACCATCATCATCATCATCATCACAATACACCACACCACACCACAACATCATCAATTCATCAATCATCACAATACACACACACACCACAACCTCATCATCATCATCATCATCACAATACACACACACACCACAACATCATCATCATCATCAATCATTCACATACACACACACACCACAAATCATCATACATCATCATCATCACAATACACACACACACCACAACATCATCATCATCATCATCATCACAATACACAACACACACCACAACACACCATCATCATCATCACAATACACCACACCACAACATCATCATCATCACAATACACACACACACCACAACTCATCATCACACATACACACACACACCTACAACATCTCATCATCACAATACACACACACACCACAACATCATCATCATCACAATACACACACACACACAACATCATCATCATCACAATACACACCACACCCACAACATCATCATCATCACAATACACACACACACCACACATCATCATCATCACAATACACACACACCACAACATCATCATCATCACAATACACACAACACCACAACATTCTCATCACACAATACACACACACCACACATCATCATCATCACAATACACACACACCACAACAATCATCACATCACAATACACACACACCACAACATCATCATCATCACAATAACACACACACCCACACATCATCATCATCACAATACACACACACCACAACATATCATCATCACTACACACCACAATCATCATCATCACATACACACACACACAATCATCATCATCACACATACACACACACCACAACATCATCATCATCACAATACACACACACCACAACACATCATCATCACAATAACACACACCACAATCATCATCATCACAATACACACACACCACAACATCAATCATCCACCAATACACACACACCACAACATCATCATCATCATCTCATCTCACAATACACACACACCACAACTCATCATCATCATCATATCACATACACAACACCACAACATCATCATCATCATCATCATCACAATACACACACACCACAACATCATCATCATCATCATCATCACAATACACACACACCACACATCATCATCATCATCATCATCACAATACACACACACACACAACATCATCATCATCATCTCATCACAATACACACACACCACAACATCATCATCATCATCATCTCACAATACACACACACCACAAACATCATCATCATCCATCATCATCACAATACACACACACATCATACATCATTCACAATACACACACACATTCATCACAACACACACACCATTCATCACAATACAACAACACACATCACAATACACACACACATACACAATACACACACCGCAACTAACACACATCACAATACACACGCAACTACATCACAATAACACACACCACACAACCATTACAGCACAATACACACACTGCACAAGTCAACCGACCACAAGACGAAGTCCAGACGCTAGGAGAAGAACGTAAGATACCAAAGATGAGCAGAGAAAAATAGAAGTAAAAGAAGAGAATACAACAATTAGCGCTAGACCAAGGAGATTGTTTGGGTGCCGAGGTAGAGTGCCACACCTACCATCAGTTTCTCATAAGGACCAAAGTGGAGTGTTGCATGCCATGGACTGCTCAGCCACCTGACGAGATAACAGGGTCTATATCTACAATATTATATATATATATATATATATATATATATATATATATATATCGACCCTTCTGCACAAGTAGGATGTGACACAAGGTCAATTTCTTAATCGGAGTTTAATAGGTTTGAATTCAGAGTTTTCCTTCAAGACAGTTACTTAGCCAAAGTTAAAAACCTAGGAAGAGTAACTGGATGCATACCTTTCCCAAGGGTATTAATGCTATGTGAAATGCAAACAGCCTCGTCCAGGATTTGATTTTCTCTCATTGTGTCCATTTCCTATGACTAACCATTACACCACATGTCATATAAATCATATCCATGCATCCCAATGTTTTTCTTTTTTCTTCCCTCATAATTTCAAGCTGACTGTAAATGCATTATGAAGGATAAGGTAGAAGGTAGGAGTTAGACACATAGTTGTTTTCCCAGATCATAATAAAAAATAAAAATACAATTTATTAAAATACTTTAGTGGTACTCATTCAAAAAGCAAATATGTGCATCCCAGGACGCACTAAATCAAAAAGCTATCAGCATCACTGTATATGACTGAGAGGTTAAGAAAACAGGCTGGCAAAAAGTCAGTCGGAGTTCACTCCTGGCCAGAGGTAGTTGTTGTGTCTAACCACACTGAAGAGGCTTGAAATGCCGAAACGTGCGGTGATGACATATATATATATATATAATGAGAAGAAAATATTTTTAAATATAACAAACACAGGATGTTATGATCAGGAAACAATTTTTAGTGTCAATACTTAAGCATTTGTTTCCTGATCATAACATCCTGTGTTTGTTATATTTAAAAATATTTTCTTCTCATATTGTCAGATTAATTTCCTCACCGTATATATATATATATATATATAATAATAATAATATATATATTATATATATATGTGAATTTTCTTTGGGTTAATCACTTTAATTTGTGACTCATGTCTGATGAGACTGAACTTTTAGGAGTTTTAGAAATTTCTTTAAATTTTTAAAAGCGCTTTTGAGTTTTGGTTGAAATAAATTTATTACAGAATGACGGTTTGTTGAGTTTTTCCCTCTTTGAAAGGTAAATATTGCTCTGTATTTAACCTAAATTATTGATTATTATACATTGAGCTGTCTCTAAGGATTATAAAAATCCTTGTATGAATATATGTTTACACCTACAAGAGCATGCAATATGGTTATACAGTGAGATTTTGAACATCCCAAGAGAATTATCCCTTACTATCAGTTTTGGATGATGGACTCTCCCGTCGATTTCAATGTATGAGTGTTCATACAATGAACATCCACACAGTGATTTTAATAAAGTAATTAACATCGTTGATCTCATGGGGCCACCACCCCTCAGGCAATACTGCCCCTTGTTTAAAGGGGCAGGGCTGGGTTTATTGCCCGGTGCCTGAGGTGCACCCCCTTGAGGGAAAATGCGGATGGGATCAACGTATTTTTTGCACCCACCTCCCATGAGTTTCGGTTCATGTATGGTCCCACATTAATCGGTCCCTGTGCCAAACCGTACAATGTGGGTGGTGTACGTGGTAAATAACCCATTCCATCTGATCCTCCAAGTTGAGCAATGATTAGCCTGTTCAATTTTTAAGTGGGTGACCAATTAGTAGTAAATGTAAATGATTCAAACAGTTTTAAAATATCTGAATAAGAAAGAAAAAAATTTCTTCTTACCAACAAACAACCACTTCATTTAGAAATTTGATACTTCATTTAGAAATTGACACTTACCTGAAAAGACAAAACAAAGAGAGAAATTAATATTTAGTTTTAAACAGAAAATGAAAATAAAAGTAAAAGTAATAAAAATAATATAAAAATAAAATGATAAAAAAATAAATAACGAATAAAGATTTTTAAATAAATAAGAATAAAATAGAATAAATATCTATCTATCTATCACCTATCATAATAAAGGGCAGTTGTGTGTATATGTATGTCCAGTTTTACAATTTAGCCATTTTACAATAGTTTTACAATTTAGCATAAATTGGATCCTCCTTTTATTACCGTAATTTTTTTTTTCGTTGACGATGATTAAAATCTGATGTTTTTATTTAGAATACCAAAGCCAAAGCAAAAAAAAAAAAAAAAAAAAAAAAAAAAAAAAAAAAAGAAAATGACAACAAAGGACCCCCACTTAAAACTAACATTCAAAATAAAAAACTTTTAGAATATACACATTGAAGTGAATATTAAAATAAATAAAGAAATATATTTAGTATTGTAAAATAACGAGTGCGAGAAAAATAAAACATTTATTGCAAAACATGGACATAAAATGAGGGTTCAGTTTATTTTATGGTAGGAATTTACGAGGAAATAGTTAAAGATTACCACATAAAACTATCAAATACTCACCTTTGTTTCAAGACTTTGCTTACAAATATTAAATCTAGAACACTTTGCCATGGACTATGATGCATAAAGCAAACATATCTTATTATAATGGAGATTGTGTGTTTGTATGTCTGTAACCGAAACTATATTCCTACTCAAGTCACAATTCTTACTTAGTTATTGACATCACATTCTCCATGATTTTATTTTTATTTAAACCTCAATTATTAATAAAATTATCTTACATTATTAATACTGTTAACTATGTCTACATACTGAACAACATTCAATATATTTATATACAACAAATAGCGGTTTACAGTGTGAACGGGAAGGCTAATTTGCATATTAATATTAAAAATCGAATTTAATAAATATGTGCTTAGTATTATTGATTTCTAACTGTTTAGTTTTTTAATGAATATAAGCAAAAATCTCTTCAATGAATCTTAAATGAAATCCATTAACAAGATAAAATAAGTGTCATTTCATTCTTTACTTCCTCTTTTAACTAAATACTTAAATTAGAAAAAATAACAATGAAAAGACGAGAGTGATGGAAGAGTAAGTTTCAGTTGTTCCATTTTTTATTATTACTCCCTCTGTTTCAAATCTTTTATTATACTCCCTCTGTTTTCAAATCTTTTATCTGTATTTCTATTTAGTTTCATTAGCCTTCTAATTTAAAACAATATTTTATTACATTAAAACTTAAATACTTGCACCCGGAGTGTGCATATATTTGCTAGTAGAAATAAGGTATTATTGGGACTATTGTCCTCATCTTCATTGTATCTGTACAACATTTCAGCAGATGTGCCCTCCGGCCTTCTTCAGGTAATTCTTGTCGAATTCAGGAACCTTCTTGTAATCAGGAGCCATCACGGAACTTTGAACCCAACCCTTTATTCAGTCCATGGGGTATCCCGTTCTCATTCCGCTAACCATATCTGGGTACAGGTGATAAGCTGTGTTAATTATTCTGTCACTGTTGCCCTTGACCAGGATTGAACTTGTAGCCCAGAGATAACTGTCACTTAGAACTGTCTTAATCTAACTCCTTTACCCACTACGCTATGTGTCCAATTAATTCAGAGAAATAAATAAGGGTTGTGTTTCTTAGTACTCTAATTGTGAATGAGCCTAGGAAAAAATATATAACAGTCAACCTATAATTTAAAAAAAAAAAACAAAAAACAAAAAAAACAACTGGACTAAGTATCTAATAGGCACCCCAAATCATCACATTAATGAAAGGTTCACATTTTAATCATCACTGGTAACTTCAGCTTCCAAATTTTTGTAAACAAATGATTTCAATCAAAAAGTTTATGGAGATGAACTTATGATAAATTAAATACATAAATGGTTGGTACACGTAATCAAATTAAAATTCAATAGCAAAATCTTTTTTCAATAAATATTTTTTAATCAGAAGTTCATGAGTATTTTTCAACACTTACGATAAAATTTTTTTAAAAAGACAAAGACATTTTTATACTAAAATAGTTTTCTACTTAATCAGAAGAGTAATGCAATTATGTTTATCTAAATAAAAATACAGTTTTTATTTGCAAAATATTTTTATGTTTATTTAAATAAAAGGATCGGTTCAGAAATAGTATCACAAAATTTGTAAAATTTGTTTTTGTCAGATACAATATAAGTTCAAAAATTCATCTTTTGTTTTATTTTCAAATATGTGATGAGCTAAAATATGAACCTTTCATTAAGTTGATCTCACAGATCCATTATTGTTGAATTGCGAGTTAGATCCTCACAGGATGCCCCATTACAATCCCTATGTAAAAAAAGACCTTGTGGTTCTGACAAAATACTCTACCAACTGAGCTAAACCGGTCCTGACTATATCTAATAATAATGGAGATTTGCTTCCGTTTTTGACTGTACAAAATTACGTCACTGCTTATGTCATATTACCCAAAATCGTCATAACATAGAATAAATACACTCAAAATTTGAACATGGAACATTAGACAGTCCTCATTGTTTTTTAAAACAAGTTTTAATAAATACATGACTGGTATTATATATCTATATATAGTTTGTTTTATTTTAATACATATTTAAAGTTTTACATTTCAATTTTTTATTTTTTAATCCTTTAATGAATTTGATGATTACTTACTTAGGGTACAATCTCGCTGACATTGAATTTTTTACTCCCACCCCTCAGGCAATATGTTTCAAAAATCTATTTTTACATCGCCCGGAGGGCTTTTGTTATTTTGCTAGTATATATATATATATATATATATATATATATATATATATATTTACAAAAATGTGTACATTAGTTTGTCAGTAATAATTTAAACTATTACTAATTCTTTATTTCAGTGCCAGTTCACTGCTCGCAGCCCAGCAGGTGAAGATAACTTTAGACTGGCACTGGAAATATTGAGATCTATTTTCAAAGCCAATCCCCACCAAAAAAAAAATAATTTGCTCCAATGAACACATTAAACAACACTAAATTTAAAAAAAATAAAATTAAAAGTTCACATTCTCACATTTACAGGAAAATAGTGTTATATATATATTTTTATACGCATTTCCCAATTTTCAGGTTGAGCACTCTGTGAAGAAGGGACTAATTGCGAAAATTCACCGCTTCGCCGAAATGCTAGTCTCACTTGTTTATATAAGTTAGAGACCTCTGGTGAGTTTATTTCCGGTTTAGGAAATTAGCGATTATTCTGCCTTCTATTCTAGGCAGCTGCTTGTGGACCCATCGGTAAGAGACTTGACGAGCGAAAGTTCATTCAGGTCTCGATCCCGACCAGAGGTAGCTGCTGAAAAATAAGTCTAGCTGTACTGATGAGGGGTGAAACCCCGAAACGCGCGTCTGCAGATTACTTATATATTATATATATATATATTATATAATATATATTTATAATATTAAAATTTGAAGGCAATACAATGCTTATAAAAACAAAAAAAAATAATAATATTATATATATATCAATATAATATTATAATATATTAAAATTTGAAGGAATACAATGCTTAATAAAAATAAAAACAAAAAATATATATATTATAATATCTTAAATTTGAAGACAATACAATGCTTATAAAAAATAAAAACAAAAAGATGTTTTTTTGTCTTATCGATTTCAAAGAACTTTATCATCAGAGACGAAAATCAGAAATGGACGTGCTTAATTTTTTTTTTTGCATGGAAAAAAAAAAAAAAAAAAAAAAAAAAAAGCATGCCCATTTCTGATTTTCATCTCTGAAGATAAAGTGTTCTTTGAAATCGATAAGACAAAAAACAACATCTTTTTGTTTTTATTTTTTATACGCATTGTATTGCCTTCAAATTCATTAATATATTATAACATACTTAACAATGCTTCAAGCAAATTACCAATTACTTTTATATATATTTAATTTTAACATAGAATATGCATTTAAAAAAATTTTTTGAAAATTCCGTCCCTGATCGAGGCGTTTGTGCCTTGTGATTAACGATCTATTATTTTCGTCTTTCCTATTATACATGGTTGCTTTGATAAATACCGCTTTATATGGTCGAAACAGATTTCTGTCAGCAAAACTATTAACATCTTGTTTTTTCTACAAACTTTCTACAACACACAACACACACACACACTATATATATATATATATATATATATATATATATATATCAAGTATGCTTCTAATTATTTAGTTAAAAATTAATGGTAAAATGAATGAATGGATGAAATAAAAATGAATGAAAGAAATGAGGAGATAAATGAAAAATCCTTTCCAATACTTTTGAGAGGGTTCGTTCCTTGGAAAGGATTTTTCATTTATCTCCTCATTTCATTCATTCATATTACCATTAATTGTTATATACTAGCAAATATATGCACCCCCGGGTGCAAGTATTTAAGTTTTAATGTATAAAATATCGTATTAAATTAGAAAGGCTAATGAAACTAAATGGGAAATGCAGATAAAAAGATTTGAAACAGAGGGCAGGTATAATCGATAAATAGACAACTGAAACTTACTCTTCCATCACTCTCGTCTTTCATTGTTATTTTTTCTAATTTAAGTATTTAGTTAAAAGAGGAAGTAAAGAATAAATGACAGTTATTTTTATCTTGTTAATGGATTTCTTTTAAGATTTATTAAAGAGATTTTTGCTTATATTCATTAAAATAAAACCAAACAATTAGAATCATACAATACTAAGCACCAATTATCAAATCACATTTTAATATCAATATGCAAATTAGCCTTTCCTTTCAAACTGTAAACTGCTATTTTGTTGTATATATAAATATAATTGCATGTTGTTAGTATGTAGATATGGTTAAAGTATTATTAATGTAAAACAATTTTATTAATAACTGACGTTTAAATAAAAATAAAATCATGGAGAATGTGATGTAAATAACTAAGGGAATTGTGACTTGAGTAGTAATATAGTTTCGGTTACAGACAGAAAAACACACAATCTCCATTATAATAAGATATGGGGAAGGTGCTATAGGCATTTTAAAATGTGTGTACTACATTTGAAATTCATTTTGTTTAAGGATGGTTTGTATTGTTTTATGTATAAAGCTTTAATTACTGAAATATCCTAACGGAAAATACAAACATTCTGCACAAAGAAAAAAATAAACAAAAACTCCAATCACTAGAAGCTTTACATGTAAAACAATACAAACCATCCTTAAACAAAATTAATTTCAAATGCAGTACACACATTTTAAAATGCCATAGCACATTTCCCATCAATTCTTCTCCTTCCAGCCTCTCTCTATATATATATATATATATATAAGGGCCATTTTAGCTCAGTCAGGAGAGCACCTGCCTGTGAATCATATGGTTCCGGCCCTCCCCAACTCAGCATATGAGTTTGGTTTGATTTGTTTTACGGCATATCAACCTCAGTGGGTCATTTAATGCCGATAAAGTTTTGAAATAAATTAATTCTTAAGGGATACACAATTTCTTTTAATAAATACATTTTTCTATTTAACCTATAGATGGAACCCTAACAGGTACTACCACTCTGGGTCAGAGTGGACCAGGTAGCAATGGTGATAAAGGGGTGCTCTACATTCCCCAAACCTCTAAAACTGGAACCTCACCATCAGATAGAGTTTAACGTCATTCCCAGACCATGTAGACCCTCAGACATCGGCTTCTAGCACCCATATGATAAAAAGGGTTGGGACTTGTCATAAGGGTAATAGGGTTGGGGCAATCATATAGGTGCTAGGGCTTGACATGACCAGCTGATTAATCGGACGGGGCCTCTCCGACCGACCGTCTAGCCTAAGTGGAGTTTTGCAGGCTCAGCATATAAGTTGTACAGCTTGATCTGTGCGGCACTCCACCAAAGATGCAAAAACAAACAATCTCACTGGTCTAACGCTAGTAAAAAAGGGATAGATTCCCTCGCTGTCTGCCTGATACTGACAATAGGCCTACTTTACTTCTTTTACTATATATATATATATATATATATACACCTACACAAACATACATGTATACTATTACTGTAAACTGTTCATGTTCCTGACACTAATACATTATTCTGTGTACTTGACATGAGACTTTGATGAGTTGTGGTGCACCTGAGCACTGTACACAATAAATTTCATTATATTATTATTATTATATGGAAACGCGTGACATAATGGTTAGTCGTGGGAAATGGACTTGTCGACCCGAGTTAAAATTCCAGACAAGGCTGTTTGCATTTCCCATAACGCTAATACCCTTGGGAAAGGTATGAATCCATATATTCTCCCTCCAGCTATGGGTAAAATAGGGCAGACTGGGCTCTTTAACCTTGGGTAGGTAGCCAGTCTAGGAGAGGGAAAACTCTGAATTCAATATTTCTGAGGTCAGTCGTTGATTGGGTTTGTGTCATTCATGCACCAATTCTTTCCTATCGACTGTGTCAAAAAGTGTGGATGGTCCAACACAAGCCTTCACCACTATAAACAAATCACTGTGTGGGTTGTTCATTGTATGAACCCTCATGAGTCAAAAATTGACGAGAGAGTCCATAATATATGTGTGTGTGTGTGTGTTGAAAGGATAAATAAAGGAAAAAAAAATGTTGAATGGATAAAATTGATTTAATATTTCTATCCATCCAATTATTTCCTTTATTTATTTATCCTTTCAACATATCGTCGTATTCATTTCCATTTTCAACTCATATATATATAAGATATATTAGACAAAAGTGTTGGGTCACTCATTGAACTCTGGGTAGATAATTCATGTTTTCCAATAAAAAGGATGTTTGATCTGCAATTGCTAATTATTCTGTCTACCTTGTATCTTTGCTTAGTAATCCTTTCCCCTATCCTTAATACTCATTGCATTCCTTTCTATTATTTCTGCTAACTGATACTCAAGTTACAACACATACTTTGACATAGTTCCTCTAAAAAGGATGTTTGATATGCAATTGCTAATTACCCTGTTCACCTTGTATCTTGCTGAATAAACCTTTTTCCCTATCTTTAATACTCATTGTCTTTCTTTCTATTATTTCTGTTAACTCAGTTGAGTTAAACATGTACTTTGCCATGTTATCCTGTAAAAAGGATGTTTGATCCGCAATTGCTAATAACCCAATTCACCTTGTATCTTTGCTTAGTAAATCTTAATACTCGCTGTGTTTCTTCCTATCATTTCTTAAATCTGATACTTGAGTTACACTTATTTTGCCATGTTTTCCAATAAAAAAAGATTTTTGACATGGAATTGCTAATTACCCTGTTCACCCTGTATCTTTGCTTACTAAACTTTTTTTTCCCCCTATCCTCAATGCTTGTGTTTCTTCCTATTATTTCTGTTAACTGACAGTCAAGTTACAACATTTTGAAATGCAAAGTTTTTTTGGGTTTTTTGCTAATCATAGCAAGTGCCCCTTTCTCAGTTCTCATCGCTTTGAGGTTTATCTAATTCAAACTAGCAATTACTAATTACTCTGTACACCTTATATCTTTGCTTAGTAAACCTTTTCCCCTATCCTCACTACTCTGTGTTTCTTCCTATTATTTCTCTTAACTCTAATACTTGAGTTACAACACTTTGTCATGTTTTCCTGTAAAAAGAATGTTTGATCTGCAACGGTTAATAACTGTTCACCTTGTATCTTTGCTTAGTAAACATTTTCCCCTATCCTTAATACTTGTGTTTATTCCTATTATTTCTGTTAACTTTGATAGTCAAGTTACAACACATACTTTAACATGTTTTCCTGTAAAAAGGATGTTTGATCTGTAATTGCTAATTACTCTGTTCACCTTGTATCTTTGCTTAGTAAATATTTTCCCTATCCTTAATACTCATACGCGTTCCTTCCTATTATTTCTCTGTTAACTGATATGCGAGTTACAACACTTACTTTGCCATGTTATCCTGTAAAAAGGATTTTTTACATGGAATTGCTAATTACTCTGTTCACCTTGTATCTTTGCTTACTAAACTTTTTTCCCTATCCTTAATGCTTGTGTTTCTTCCTATTATTCAAGTTACAACATTTTGAAATGCAAAGTTTGTTTTTTTTTTGCTCGTCATAGCAAGTGCCCTTTCTTAGTTCTTATCAGACAGTTCATCTTGGAAATATTTGGGTTTTTTTGTTTGTTTTTTGGGTTTTTATTTCTTTTGATTTGAGGTTTATTTAATTCAAACTAGCAATTACTAATTAGTTCCTTCCTATTATTTCTCTGTTAACCGATATGCAAGTTACAACATTTACTTTGCCAGGTTATCCTGTAAAAATGATTTTTAACCTGCAATTGCTAATTACTGTTCACCTTGTATCTTTGCTTAGTAAATCTTAATACTCACTGTGTTTCTTCCTATTATTTCTGTTAATTCTGATACTAGAGATACAACATTTTGAAATGCAAAGTTTTTTTTTTTGCTAATCATAGCAAGTGCCCTCTCTCAGTTCTCATCAGACAGTTCATCTTGGAAATATTTGTTGTTGGTTTCTTTTGTTGTTTTTTTTTTTTTTTTGGCTTTGAGGTTTATTTATAAATTCAGAGCCACACACATGTAAATCTACAGAAACTGGTTTCTCCTTATAAATTTTATAATAGGCAAGTGAACGAGCAGTGAAAAAAAAAAAATGCCCTGGCTGAGAAGAGGCACGGGGGGGGGGGGATATGTATGTGACGTTGGTATGTTACAACTGTAATATAAAGTAGTACATGACTGTTTATCTACCTTTTTATCTATTAAAGTTAAAAGCAATCCTGAGTCACTGCTAGAAGCACACAAGACATTAAAATACTTGAAATTTGAAACTTTGTAGTTTTGTCCATTTTTTGTTTTTTTACTATAAAAATGCATTGGCCAATGATTTTTTACTATAAAAATGCATTGGCCAATGATTTTTTTACTATAAAAATGCATTGGCCAATGATTTTTACTATAAAAATGCATTGGCCAATGATTTTTTACTATAAAAATGGCATTGGCCAATGACTTTACTATAAAAATGCATTGGAAACGATTTCTACTATAAAAATGCATTGGAAACGATTTCTACTATAAAAACTACTATAAAATGCATTGGAAACGCATTTTTTACTATAAAAATGCATTGGAAACGATTTTACTATAAAAATGCATTGGAAACGATTGCATTGGCCAATGATTTTTACTATAAAATGCATTGGCCAATGATTTTTACTATAAAAATGTACTGGTTTCTCCTTATAAATTTATAACGGCAAGTCAACGATAAATGAAAAAAAAAAAGCCCTGACTGAGAAGCATGGGGGGGGGTACGTATGTGACGTTGATATGTTATAATTGAAATTAGTACATGACTGTTTATCTACCTTTTTATCTATTAAAAAGTTAAAAGTAGTTTGAGTCACTGCTAGAAGCACACAAGACATTAAAATACTTGAAATTTGAAACTTGGTAGTTTTGTTGGTTGGTTGGATTTTACGGCATGTCAATCATTATTGGGTTATTTCATGCCGAATGCATTTTGTTTTATTCTTGTTTGGGTATTCAATTTTTTTGTTTTCCAAACTTATTTTTTAAACACATTTTAAGAAATAACTAATTTAATTCTTCACTTTCTATTTTAAGTAAATAGTTAAATTAGGAAATTAGGCAATGAAAGACAAGAGTGATGGAATAGTAAGTTTCAGTTCTGTTTTACGATTATACCCCCAGCCACCTCTGTTTTAAATCTTTTGTTTGTTTTGTGGCATATCAACCTCAGTCGGTCATTTAATGCCGATAAAGTTTTTGAAATAAATCAATTCTTAATGGATAATACAATTTTTTTATCAACTCATGTTTTTCTATTTAACCCATAGATGGGACCCTAACAGGTACTACCACTCCGGGTCAGAGTGGACCAGGGAGCAATGGTGATGAAGGGGTGCTCCACATTCCCCAAACCTCCAGAACTGGAACCTCACCATCAGATAGAGTTTAACGTCATTCCCAGGACATGTAGACCCGCAGCCACCGCCTTCTAGCACCTTTTAAATCTTTATCTGCATTCTTATTTAGTTTCATTAGCCTAATTTAATATATATTTGTGATGGAGAACGAGAAAGGAAAGGGAGCAAGACATTGTCTTGCCTGCCGGGATCGAACTTACGTCCTCCCGCATGCAAAAACAAATGCGATTTGGGCACTGGACGGACGCGAGGTTCGACTGATGTGCCGGATGTTTGGGTAAATATGTCCATAAATGACAAGTGAGTCGAGCGCTGGGCAGTGAGCAGAAGCAGAAGCAGTCAACAACGTCGACGACCTTTGCGAATAACCCAGTAAAGAAATGGATTTTAGTCCAACAGAAACAAAACTAAATAGGAATTGCGATTTTGAACTGTTAAAGATTATTTCGACTATATGACGGATTTTCCAGCTGCTAGATGAAGACGAAGAATCTGTTGACCAAAAGAAAGTCTGGCTTGTGAGAAGACGATGAAACTCGCTTGTTTTTGGTCCTCCCTCAGCAGGAACTTCTTGATTCGATTCGAATATATCTAATATCTATTTCCACCCATATATTTTCCCCCCCTTCTATAATATTACAGACTGCAGGTTCAATCCTGGTCAGGGGCAGGAGTAACATAGAATAATAATTAACACAGCTTAACACCTGTACCCCAGCTATGGTTAGTGGAATGAGAACAGGATACCCCCGTGGATTGAATAAAGGGTTGTGTTCAAAGTTCTGTGATGACTCCTGATTATGACAAGAAGGCTCCTGAATTCGAAAAGAAGTTTCCCCGAGTCTGACAAGAAATACCTGAACAAGGCCGGAGGGTACATCGGCCGAAACGTTGTACAGATAACAATGAAGATGTGGACAATAGTCCGAATAATACTAATATTTTATTACATTAAAACTTAAATACTTGCACCTGGTGAAGGGTGCATATATTTGCTAGTCTATTAATAATGGAGATTTGCTTCCGGTTTTTGTCTGTAACAAAAACTACATCACTGCTTACGTCACACTGCCTAAAATCATCATAAATAGAATACACTCAAAATTTGTGCATGCAATGTTAGACAGTCCGCATTGGTTTTTTAAACAAGTTTTAATAAATAAATACCTGGTATTATCTATCTATCTATAGTTTTTTTTTATTTTAATATATATTTAAAGTTATCAGAACTAAGTTTCCATTTCAATTTTTTTATTTTTTACTCCTTTAACTCTTAACTTAATATACTGCCTCATTCCACCTGGCTAGAAGTTACATTTGTTTTCCTAATCTACCCTAAATGATAGCCTTTGTTTAAATGTAATAAACATATTTAGAAGTCTTTGATTTATGGGAAATAACAGGTAACTTTAAATGAAAAATCCATTTTAGTCATTTTTTGATAAATCCTTATATGCGTGGGGGCTCTGGACTTGGAAAAATCTCAACAGGATGTTAAGAGTTAATTTAATTTTTTTCATTTTTTACTCCTTTAATAAATTTGATGATTTTACTTTACTTATGATACAAACTCTGATATTAAATTTTCAACTCCCATCCCCTCAGGCAATATTTATTTTACATCGCCCAGAGGGCGTTTTTTTATTTTGTATATTATATATAATAGTATATATAATAACACTATTCTATCAGTAATGGTTGCAAATAAGTAAATTAAGTGCTGTAGCGCACAATAAGTCTAAATCACTTTGTAATTCTATAGGGAAATTTAGCAATGAAAGAAGAGAGTGATGGAAGAGTAAGTTTCAGTTGTTCGTTTTTTCAATTGTACCCACCTGTTTCAAATCTTTATCTGCATTCTTATTTAGTTTCATTAGCCTAATTTAATATATTTTATTACATTAAAACTTAAATACTTGCACCTGGTGGAGGGTGCATAAAAAAAAAAAAACTTCATTTCACTATGCCTGAGCAAGGCTAAATTTATAGTAAAAAAAATTAAAGAATTTCGAACAATCTCCATGAGCACAAGAACAACCGGACCGACTTAACACCACGGAAATAACCGAAAATTTTTTTTCAAATATCCAGCATTCCTCAACTTCTTAAATAACAGATAATTACACCAGCGCCGTGGGATAAGTACTATAAAAAATTAAAAAAACACCTAGTACTTTTAATACTTCTAATAACTCTGATGATGGAATTTTATTCTGAAAATATTTAGAATTAAAACAAAAGGTAAATAAATATAATTTTCAACACATATTGCATTGTCAATTGCCTTCAAAAATCTCTATATTACACATACGCACAATGCTTCAAACAAACTATAAAAAAAAACACACTTTATTTCACTATTCTATTAGTAATGGTTGCATTCCTTCCTGACCACTGACAATACCTTTCTTCCTGGTTTTCAACTTCCTGGTTTATAACTTCTTCAAATAGTTTTTTTTTTTTTTTTTTTGGCTTTTTTTCTTCTGTTTTAGATTAAAATTGTTATTCAAAATGCTACAGTAATTTTTTGGTTTGGTTTGTTTTATGGCATATCAACCTCAGTGGGACATTTAATGCCAACAAAACTTTGAAATAAATTCATTCTTAATGGATACACAATTTTTTTTAAAAATACATTTTTCTATTTAACCCATAGATGGGACCCTAACAGCTACTACCACTCTGGGTCCGAGTGGACCAGGGAGCAATGGTGATAAACGAGTGCTCCACATTCCCCAAACCTCCAAAACTGGAACCTCACCATCAGATAGAGTTTAATGTCACTAGCAGGACATGAAGTCCTTCAGCCACCACCTTCTAGCACATATATGATAAAAAGGGTTGGGGCTTGCCATAAAGACAATAGGGTTGGGGCAATCATATAGGTGCTATGGCTTGACATGACCAGATAACTGATCGGAGGGGGCCGTTCAGACTGCCTATCTAGCCCAAGTAAGGGCCAAAGTGGAGTGTTGCATGTCATGGACTGCTCAGCCACCTGGGTTCTATCCTTAAGCATCACGGGTTACACACACGGCCAACAGATGGCCCCATTAGGGGGAATCTTATCCCTCTGCAGAGGTGCAGTCAGTGTATTCTAACACTCCAGCCGACAGGGCGTATACCATAGCATCATGAGTGTCGTTTATTTTCCGTATTCTATAAATAGTTCTTGTAAGGGGGGGGGGAGAAATTAGTGCAATTATTATAATAGCTTGTGTTTAATCAAATTTGATACCCGTGGGTATTGTAGATTTTTGTAAATTCTAATTTAATTGCTGTAGCACACAATAAGTTTAAATCACTTTGTAAGCTTAGAATATATATTTTTGATTCTAGGTCAGTGTGCTATTGTTAGATAAAATCTATTGCAAAACTCTCCGATTAAAATTATATATATATATATATATATATATATATATAATCCAAAAGTCCAGAGAAGAAATTTTCCTTACTAAATAGGAGTTTTTTTAAACAACCTGTCGCAGTTTGAGAGCTTAATGTGTGCTCTTATTGTTAGAATCACAGAGCAAATTTATAAGTAAAGAAATAACAAAAGACTTAGAGATTTTGCATTATAGCCTATTTCTGGGAGCTTAGCCTAAGCTCCCCGAAATAGAGATTTTGCGTTATAGCCTATTTCGGGGAGCTTAGGCTAAGCTCCCAGAAATAGGCTATAATGCAAAATCTCTAAGTCTTTTGTTATTTCTTTACTTCTATATATATATATATATATATATATATATATATATATGAGTTCTCTGGTGATTGTAAAAACATTCCCCATAGGGATGTATCAATTAATTGTTCACCCCAGAATGACAGCCATATATATGTATATACTTAATTGAAGTCATACTGTCGTGCAGCAAGTCACCAAAAAATATAGTATATATCAGTTTAAAAACAGAAATCTGGTTAAACCAGATAGTGTAATGGTTAGAATTCCCGCCTGTCAGCCTGGCAGTTAGGGTTCGAATCACACACAAAATACTTTCCTGTCTATAACTCTGCTGATGAGGCATAATATGCCGAAATGTACATTCAGAGATTGACTTTTTCTCGATTTGTTTACGCCTTACATTTGAACGGATATATTCGCCTAATTTATTAATTATCAACTAATTAATTTTCAAATTAGGTATGACTTCAATTAAGCACATTATCCCAAAAATTGTCGGCTATCGCCATCTCAAACAGACTATTTGTTTACTCTCATATATATATATATATATATATATATAAATCAGTTAAAAAGTTATATCTATATTATTATACTAAAGCTGAGTTAATCAACTTTTGCTTCCTAAAGGCTTTTTCACTGTTTAGTTTAATGACACAAAAATTATACTAAATTATTCCTTACTTTTAGGATTGAATTATATTTGAAAAAATTCTGTTTTAATTTTTCTAATTAATCGTAATTTGCAATTAAGTCAAAAACCTGACCTATCTCTTACTTTACTCTGTCTATCACTTTCTTCCCCTCTGTGTATCTCTTGACTATATCCTTGTTATATAATGTTAGTTTCTCTAGAGAGTATAGAGAGAGAGAGAGACACACACACACACACACGGAAGATTTGAAATGTATTTCTATGTTAAATTTCACAACCAGCAACCTATAGCTTAAATGAGGTCAAACATTTCCTTTCTTAGAAAGGTTACAAAATGATTTTATGGTTTCGTCTGGCCATATTTAATTTTTAAATAAATTTTATTCACTTTGCGAACTCTTTTCCCTAATCTCGATTATCTACCCAGAGCTGAATGGATGACCCAATGGGTCACATTTTGTCTAGTATCTTATTATAATTGAGATTATGCAACTCTCTGTAACTAAAACTATGTCACCTCTAACGTCATGATTTCCTTAGTTATTTAAGCTATATTCTCAACGATTATGAAATAGTCATTATTTAATCTTAATTAAAAGGGACAGTTTAGCTCAGTCAGTAGAGCGTCTGACTAGGAACCATTAGGTTCCGGGTTCAATACCAGCCCTTGCCAATTCAGCATATGAGTAACACAGGTATCTGTGCAGTAAAGTGAGGAGCTGATGATAGGTGTGGTGCTCCACCTCAGACACCAAAACAATCTCCTTGGTCTGGCGCTAGTGAAAAGGGGATAGACTCCTCGCTGTCTGGCTGATACCGACTTTAGGCCACCCCAACAATTTTACTTTATCATCTTATTTATTAATGTCTATTAAAGTCTAGCTGAGTTAGTTTTGCTAATAAACTGCCCATTTTATTGATGCATTTAGGATATAGATCTGTTATATATCACTAAGAAATAAAGATTTACATAGTATATGGTGGGAATAATTTGCATAAGGGTCATCCATGTTAATTCACCAGGGTGTTACACCCACCGACATCGAATTACTTGAAATTTGGCACAAATGTTCCCCTTCATGAGTTAGGAAAGTGTGCCAAATTATTTCGTCTTAAACCTTACCGTTCCGATTTTAGAGGGGGGGTATAATTTTCCTATTTTGCCTCAAAATTTTGATTTTGGTGTCATGCAGGCTTACCCAGAAAAAAAAAACAGAACCCAAATTATTTATTCATTTTCCCATTAAACGAACCCTAACCCTAATTTATTTGTTTAATGGGAAAATTAACAGTTTTATTACATAATTTGTGGGTTCTGTTTTTTCTGGGACACCTAATTTACTAAACAAAAGTTCACAATTGCCCACTATCTTGTTAAAATAGGCACCCAATTTAACGTGAAGTAACTTTTGAAAGCCCAATTAAAAAAAACGTGTGGCCTGTGACGATAGTGACACACTTCTCTTTTCCCGGGGAGGGGGGGTAATTAACAAATAAATAAATAAACCAGTTTACATCTCGACCGACTGTCATTAATTAGCTCATTTATTTAATTACACATTTTTAAACTACTGCACATTCCCGTCTAAAAGTCGAGATTAGAAGACCTCATTGCTTTTGTTAGGTAACCTAACGAGTTGCTAAAGAGTTGCTCCCCTTTGATCATTAAGGGACTGACGTGAAAATGGATATGGGAATTCCGCCCTGTTTTTTTGGACTGGGGTTTTGTTTTGTTTTATGGCATATCAACCTCGGTGGGTCATTTAATACTGACAAAGTTTTGAAATAAAGTCATTCTTAATGGATACTCATTTTTATAAACACATTTTTCTATTTGACCCATAGATGGGATCCTAACAGGTACTACCACTCAGGGTCAGAGTGGACCAGGGAGCAATGATGATGAATGGGGTGCTCTACATAGAACTGGAACCTCACCATCAGATAGAGTTTAACGTCATTCCCAGGACATGTAGACCCGCAGCCATTGCCTTCTAGCACCCATATGATAAAAAGGGGGTTGGGGCTTGCCATAAGGACAATAGGGTTGGGAAAATCATATAGGTTCCAGGGCTTGACGTGACCACCCGATTGATTGGAGGGGGCCTCTCCGACCACACGTCTAGCCCAAGATAGGGCCAAAGTGGAGTATTGCAAGTCATGAACTGCTCATCCACCTGGGTTCTATCCTTAAGCATCACGGGTCTCCACCCACGGCCAACAGGTGGCCCCATTGGGGGAGTCTTACCCCACTGCAGAGGTGCAGTCGGTGCATTCTAACGACCCAGCCGACAGGGCGGTGGGGTTTTGGACAGTACAGATGTACATCAGTACGCTTGAACTAGTGACCATGTGTGTCAGCACGGTTGGGCTAGTTTAAGTCACTTTTAGGGTAGAACCATTTTCTACCCTGTGTTAAATAAGGACTCGTCAGCAGACAAGGCCACTGGCCCCCATGTGGGAACACACACATAGGACGGCGTGGGAACACACACACACACACAAAGGACGGCCCATGTGTGAACACACACATAGGATAACCCAAGGACCGGACCAATACATGAGCACACGTATCATACACACAGCACCCAGGTGACGAACATGCACATGATACACACACAGCTGAACTCTATCCAAAACTATCCGACTGTATTCCCTGTCAGTGAGAATAAATAGAACATTGTTATATGTTAAACATATTTCACTGTTTTTATTATCAATTTTGTATATCCTACATTTCAGGATATAACAGGTTTTTTTTTGTAGGCAAAGAGTCAACTAAACTTAGATAATAATCAAATAGGCTACCCTGCCGGTCCTAGTCAAATAGACAAACCGGCTTTTTAGGCTTATTTTGCCGGTCCTGGTCAAATAGACAAATCTGCTTTTAGGCTTATTTTGCCGGTCCTGGTCAAATAGACAAACCTGCTTTTTAGGCTTATTTTGCCGGTCCGTCAAAATCGACAAACCTGCTTTTTAGGCTTATTTTGCCGGTCCTAGTCAAATCGACAAACCTGCTTTTTAGGCTTATTTTGCCGGTCCTGGTCAAATAGACAAACCTGCTTTTTAGGCTATTTTGCCGGTCCTCTTTTAAAAATTCATAGTGGAAAATGCCATTTTTCCACTTTGGTAAAAATTCATGATAGTCAAATTTACCCTCATATTGTTTTAACTTTCATTATTTTTTGTTTTATGATTATGATATATAAGCTGTGTTATAAGTTATTATATCTCAAAAAAAAAAAAATAAATAAATAAATAAAAATAAAAATTTTTTTAAAAATCAAATTATTTTCTAGAATTTTGGATTGTATGATGTAATTACTTTATCCGAAAAAAAAAAAAATAAATATGTAGGGGTGACAAGTTTTGTTTGGTTTACAGCATATTAACCTCAGTGGGTCATTTAATGCCAACAAAGTTCTGAAATAAATTAATTCATAATGGATAATCAATTTTGTTTATCAACTCATGTTTTTCTATTTAACCCATAGATGGGACCCTAACAGGTACTACCACTCTGGGTCAGAGTGGACCAGGGAGCAATGGTGATGAAGGGATGCTCCACATTCTCCAAATCTCCAGAACTGGAACCTCACCATCAGATAGAGTTTAACGTCATTCCCAGGACATGAAGACCCTCAGTCACCGCCTTCTAGTACACATATGATAAATAGGGTTGGGGCTTGCCATGAGGGCAATAGGGTTGGGAAAATCATATAGGTGCTAGGGCTTGACGTGACCAACCGATTGTTCGGTGGTGAGCCTCTCCGACCGCCCGTCTACCCTAAATAAGGACCAAAGTGGAATATTGCAAGCATGTCATGGACTACTTAACCACCTGGGTTGTATCCTTAAGCATCACAGGTTACCACCCAGGGCCAACAGGTGGCCCCATTGGGGGAGTCTTACCCCTCTGCAGAGGTGTAGTTGGTGCATTTCTAACACCGCAGCCGACAGGGCAGGTAGGGGTGATAAGACTTTCGGACTACCCTGAACTGGCAACTGACCTGGTAAACGTTCATAAGGTCATTAATCATCTTAACAACAGCAACCTTGAGCACCTTTTTGATCTCCTTCTTTCTAACACACGTGGGCATGCCTACAAAGTCAGAAAACAGCACAGCTCACGTGACTTCCAGAAACATTTTTTCACGCTCAGAATTGCGGAGACATGGAATAAACTGCCCGCGTCTGTTGTAGGCTGCCGAAGCATTGAATCTTTCAAAGCCTCCATGCTTCCTGTAGTCCGCAGACACTATACCTGATGCCACTCTCCACATACATAGGCACATACGCGCACATACATAGCACATACGCGCACACATACATGCATATTACTACTGTAAACTGTCCATGTTCCTGACACTAATATATCATTCTGTGTACTTGACATGAGACGTTGAGGAGTTGTGGTGCACCTAAGCACTGTACACAATAAATTTCCTTATTATTAATCTACATAGTGGTCTTAAAGTCTTGTCACCCCTACAAATTGTTTTAACTTTCATTATTTTTTGTTTTAATAATTAATGTTAAGCAAATTATTTTACCTCTAAAAAAAATTTAGAAATTAAATAATTTTCTAGAATTTTGGGATACTTTATCTCTTAAGGGGGTGACAAGACTTTCGGACCACACTACATTTAATCTAGAGAGTGGTCCGAAAGTCTTGTCACACCCTACATATTGTTTTGACTAATTATATATGTTATTAAACTAAAAAATAAGTTATGTTATTTTCCCTCTTAAAAGACATAAGACTTTTGGACCACGCTGTACATTAATCTACACAGTGGTCCGAAAATCTTGTCACCTCTACTTATTTTAACTTTTATTATTTTGTTTTAATAATATACGTAATATCATTAATTATGATATATAATAATAATATAATTTTCTATTTAATTTCCAGCGGTTTATTTCCTGTAATTATATTTGATTAATTAGGAGATATATTTTGGTAGGTGTGACAAGACTTTCGGACCACCCTGTAAATCACTCAAGATATAATATTTGTGTCATGGTTAACAAGCTAGTCTCACAGATCCATTACTATTGAATAATGTGTTCAATCCTAAAAAAAAAAAAAAAAAAAAAAAAAAATCATACTAAGTTCCAATTACTGTCGATCACAGTGAAAATGAAAGACAGCGAAAAGATCGACAAATACTTGGACCTTGCCAGAGAACTGAGAAAACTATGGAACATGAGGGTGAAGGTCGTACCAATTGTAATTGGGACCCTTGGAGTCTGGGAAAGAGTCTGGATTAATTGGCAATCAGAGGAAGAATCGAGACCATCCAAACTACGGCATTGTTGAGATCGGCTGGAACACTCAAAAGAGTCCTGGAGACCTTAGACTTCTTGTCACTCAGCCTTCAGTGAACCACCGGCTACCGCAGGTGTGAAAAGCTCGAATGGAGTGAAATAATGATAATATAATTTTCTATTTAATTTCCAGCAGTTTATTTCCTGTAACTATAGTTGATTAATTAGGAGATATATTTTGGTTAGGGTGACAAGACTTTCGGACCACCCTGTAAATCACTCAATATACAATATTTGTGTCATGGTTAGCAAGCTAGTCTCACAGATCCATTACTATTGAATAACGAGTTCAATCCTCACCATTGTAGAATAATCATCCTAAGTTCTAATTACCGTCGAATTGGTAATACAAGGCAACAAGTGGCCGTAACCCAATACAGATCTAACCTTGTTGCAATCCTACTGCAGAATGCAGAGTATTTATGAAGCCTCATAACATCATAGAAACCAAGCAGCCAATCGCACAGGATCTGTCGGTAAAGTGAGGAGCTGATGGTAGGTCTGTGGCGTACTCCTCAGACCCCTAGAGCTTATCTCCTTGGTCTAATACGCGCTATTGAAAAAGTTGAAAAGGAGAATAGACTTTCCTCGCTGTCTGGCTTACCGACTTTGAGACACCCATGACTTATTTTATTAGAAAAAGAGAAACAAAAAAAACATATTGATATTACTAGTCAACAGAAACACCCACGGGCGTTGTTAAAAATTAATCTTGTTGAAAGCATTGCCTGAGAGGGTAGGAGTTAAAAATTCAATGTTCAGAGGGTTTGTATCATAAGTAAGACAAAATCCTCATTATTTATTTAAAAGGAGTAAAAAAAAATAAAAACAATTGAAATCCAAAAACTGAGCCGCGCTTCCTCTCAAATAAAATGTTGCGTGCAATGTAATAATCAAAACAATATTATTTTGAATATTTTCCACATTAAATTTTACAGAAATCATAGGTATTTATTCATTTGTAAACTATTTTAGTAACTTCTTGTACTCTTAAAAAAAAAAAAAATGAAGACGAGAATAAAAAAACAATTTTTAAAATTGCTCTTACTCAATTTTGTGTGTAGTATAGCATAAGAATTTGTGACGTAAAGCTGTGACCTGTATGAGCTATGAACAGTTTTTAGTCATTTGTTACCGACATAATACAGACAATCTCCATTATAATATATAAGATATATGATGGCGAGGCAACACTCGTTTCAATATTGCGCATTGGTTGAATATATAGTAAAAACAGATTTAAAAAGTCAACAGTTAAAGAATATAATGCGTGAGCTTTTCAAAAAGTTTCAACAATGAGCTCGCACGAAAGTGGCTCTTTGGTCGCCTGACAAAGTCTTGTACAAGATCTCTCCCACATTTACAGGTATTTAGGGAGGGCACAGGGTATTATTATTAGTCCATCCCCCGATGCAACCGAATTGGTGACTGATCAGGTACAGCTTGGCTCATTACATAGGCCTTCCACACTGGTCAGATAGTAACGCGATTTGAAGCCCTTACTGTCTACTTTTTTATTCTTGCGAATATCCTCGTTTCAACTGCTCATGCTGTATACGGTTGGTCTCAAACTTTTTTTTTATATAGTATACCCACAACACACACCACACACACCACACGACTTACAAGAATATATTACCTCTCGCAAAGGCGCAAAGTTACCTAAGTTTTAATGTAATGAAAATATATTAAATTAAATGACTACACAAAATTAAATAAGAACAACATATAAAAAGATTACACTTATTTTAATTGTGTTTCATATAATATTATCATTCATAGGATTTGATATTAATACATTGGAGAACTAAAAGTTATATTAGAGATCAATAAACGAACGAAGTAATTATTTATTAAACCCAGTTTGTTTTTAAAACCAGTATGTGTAGATTTTGGTTTGGTTTGGTTGTTTTATGGCACATCAACCTCAGTGGGTCATTTAATACTGACAAAAGTTTTTGAATAAGTCATTCTTATGATACTCATTTTATAAACACATTTTCTATTTAACCCATAGATGGAACCGCTAACAGGTACAACCACTCCGGGTCAGAGTGGACCTGGGAGTATGGTGATGAAGGGGTGTTCCACATTCCCCAAACCTCCAAAACTGGAACCTCATCATCAGATAGAGTTTAATGTCATCCCAGGACATGTAGACCTCAACCATCGCATATGATAAAAAAGGTTGGGGCTTGCCATAAGTGGCAAATACGGTTGGGGCAATCATATAGGTGCTAGGGCTTGACGTGACGCTCTGTCTAGCCCAAATAGGGCCAAAGTGGAGTATTGCAAGTCAATGGACTGCTCACCACGGCTTTCTAGTCCTTAAAGCATCACGGGTCCGCGACGCCTTGCAACAGGTGCCCGTTGGGGAGTCTTAACCCCATATGTTTGTAAGATTAGATTATTTCATTTCATTTCTAACTAAATTTAATATTTTAAGAAGCAGGTATAAAAGATATGCGATATGTAAAAAGTATTTGGACATTTTTCTGGTCGTCCTATCTGCACGCCAAGACCATTCACGGTTCTTGCTGTACTCACGAAGCAAACACGCAATCCAACGAACCTAGATTTCTATATGGCGTATCTTAAGAAAAAATTCAATGGATAAAGACTCATACAAATTATTATTGAGAAAGATTTATCTTACTCTTCTTTTCAACCATTTTGGATATTTTTAAGATTGCAAACAAATAGGCATAAATTCTGAGCTGAAACGGCTTAAGACTTCTGCAAAATTTATTAACTAAAATTGAATTTTCACAATGCTGGATAATCGCTATAATAAAAGAGTCAGGCAGAGAACAGATATTTTTTACATCCAGCAGGGAGTGTGGTATACGACACCAGTTAATCGCAAATGGATGATTTGTGCTTAATTAAATTAATTATATCCCCTTAGAATCAGGTAGAGCAGAGGTGTAGTCGGTGCAGTCAGTTGCAATCGGTGCATTCTAATGCCCCAGCCGCGACAGGCGGCAGTATGTGTAGAAAACACACATTTTCCAAACTCAACACATGTAAAAAAGCAGTGATGCAAAATTTATGCAAATATGCAATTATCAATGAAAACTAGTTTTCTATGTAGGAAATTTTGAAATTTGATTTTTAGGTATGACACCTCAAGTCGTGGTTGTTTTGGTATGCGAAAGTAGTGAATATTTCATTCCAATGCCAAGTGTTCGAGCCTAGATTAAAGACAAGATTCAAATGGATTCTACTAGGAAATGCATGCCCTCAAGTACTTGGAATATTTAGCTCAATGCGAATTTTCTAAAAAAATCTATATTTGACTTCTATTTAACCCTTTGCATATAATATATAATATATATATATATATAATATATATATATATATTATATGCTCCCCACCCTAGGGTTGAGCATCTCTGAGGGGGATCTCGCTCGACGGCTGCCAACTCAAGCGATAACGCAACGCTCTTCTCTATCGGAATGTGGAGCCACTCCTGTAGCCTTTACACACAAAAGCGATGTGTGTAATTGTAAAACAGTTAAAATCCCCTCCCCATTCTGTAAGTGAAGATCCCCTAATGATTAAGGTGCCGGACAGTCACCCAACCGACCGGAGTTCAATTGCTGTTAGGTAGCTTAACAAAATGTCCTAGCCACACTGAATGAGACTGATAAGTCGAAACACGTGTCTGTGGATGATCCTATTATATATATATATATATATACGCATATGTGTAGTATATTAAGAAAATTAAAAAAACACAGGTTTAAATGAGTTAAGTGGTACGTTTATTGGCTGACGCTGCAGTGTTTCATCTATTAATTAGATCATCTCAGAGCATTTGTTGGTATATGGAAGTGATAAAAAATTTTATCACAGAATAAACGAGAAGATATAGTCCTTGTTTATCAGTCTGTTTAAAATTTTGAAGTCTGAAAAAATACCCTGAAGATGATCTAATTAATAGATCGAAACACTGCAGCAATAAACTCACCACTTAACTCATTTAAACCTGTGTTTTTTCAATTTTCTTAATATACTTCATACTGTCGGACTTTACTTCCTTTTCTTCTATATTATATATATATATATATATATATATATATGGGTGATGAAAAAAGGTGAATGGTGTCAGTGGAGATTGTAGAGTTGGGGGGATTTCGAGGGAAAAATTTTTATATATTGGTAGCGTAGTTTCGTATTTGCCTGGAGAAGAGTTGTCTGCGCCGGTTTTAGTTTGCTGTGCCGCTAGGAGGCTATAGCATTTAAGCGGCTGGTTCAAAACGCTTCTCCCCTCTTTTCCTTTCCTGATACTACAGAACACATGGTTAGTTAAGGTCTACCTGGTCTTGTTGGGGCCTTCGCCCCCCTTAACATTACTGTAAGTGAATTACACAAGCATGGATTTACCCTATCTCATGTCTGTGGCTTTTATATGTTATCTCTGTACCATTCATTGAATGTGTTTGTATTATCCTGTCTTGCATGTAACTTCTGTCTTACATATGTATTTATGATCTCGTCATATCCATCGTTGCGATTTGTCCATATTAAATGTTTTTGTCTATCCCCTTGTACGAGTCGTGTATTCAATATATAACTTTGAACCATTCTAACCAATATCTTATTATTAAAAATACATTATTATTGTTGAATAGGTGGTTAATATAGTAAAGTTGCAATAATTTATGTGATGTGTGAAAGATCGAAGGAAAATAATCGTGTTTACCAGATGAGTGTGTGATTTGAAAAAATTGTGTTAGTGTAGATTCAGTTAAATTATGCCAGTATTGAAAATGTTCCACCGTTTGGATCAAGAGCTCAATCTAACGCCCTGAGAAGGTCTAACAACCGAAACGGTTTATAACACGTTGACATCACTACCACATAAAACATTCATTTGTGTACAACATCCCGGGTTTGTCTTACTTTTCTCCACACACACACACCACACACACACACACACATATATGTATATATAAGGAAGCTGTGGTTGTAATGGCTAAAAGTCATGGGAAATGGACTCGTCGCCCGAGTTCAATCCTGGACGTGGGAGTTAAATGCATTTCACTTTAGCGCTAATACCCTTGGTAAAGGTATGAATCCTACTTTCCCTCCACACTATGGGTAAATAGCAGGGCAGACTGGGTTCTTAACTATGGCTAGGCAAACCAGTCTAGGAGAAGGAAAACTCTGAATTCAAACCTGTTGAACTGCCGCTTAAGAAATTGACCTTATGTTGTATCCTGCTCGTGTGGAGGAATTGTGATAATATATATATGTATATATATCTAACTTACCTCCTCCGCAACGGGAGTAGGATGCAACACATGGTCAATTTCTTAAGCAGAGTTTAACAGGTTTGAATTTCAAGTTTTTCCTTCTCTGATACTTGTTACCTAGCCAGGAATTAAATAGCCCAATCTGCACTACTATTTACCCATAGCTGGAGGGAGAGTAGTTGGATGCAATGCCTTTCCGAAGGTATTAGCGCTATGCTGAAATGCAAACAGTCTCATCCAGGATTTAAACTTGGGTCGATGAGTCCATTTCCTACGACTCTACCATTACGCCATGCACCTCCACTGCGTTAGCATATATATAAGCTTAGAAATGTCTGTAATATCGGTAATTTATGAGGAAGTGTGGTTCCCGGTCTCCTGCCTCATAAATTGCTACCTGGTGACTATAAAATAACGACCCCAGCTACGTGTTACTTGAAAGAAAAAACCAACTTAGGGCTTAAATGTATTTTAGAGAGGAGGGGTTTCTTTTTTGTTGTAATCTTATTTATTTATCGTAATTTGTCGTAATTCTTGTTCATTTATAGAAATTTGTCGTAATTCTTATTTATTTATCGTAAATTTGTCGTAGTTCTTATTTATTTATAGAAATTTATCGTAATTCTTGTTATTTATCTTATTATTTTAATCCATATTATTTGTTTGTTTATCATCTATCTATCTCAGTCATTCCAAACTATATATCCATCTCATATCTAAACAGGAATTACGATAAATAAATAAGAATTATGACAAATTTCATTAAATAAATAAGGATTACGACAAATTACAATAAATAAATAAGAAATTACGACAAATTACGATAAATAAATAAGAATTACAACAAAAAAGAAAGCCCCCCAAAAAAAATACAGTTAACGCCCAAAGTTGTTGTTTTCTTCAAGTAACACCATAACTAGGGTCGTTATTTTAATAGTCACCGGGTAGCAATTTATTTGAGCAGGAGACTGGGACGCACTTCTCATAAATACCAATAATTTATTTAGCTTTTTGCATAATATACAGCTTGTCAACCCGAGTTCAAATCCTGGATGAGGTTGTTTGCCTTCCAATATGCTAATACCTTGGGAAAGATATGCATCTAAATACTCTCCCTTCAGCTAAGGGTAAATAATAGGGCAGACTGGGCTCTTTAACCTTGGCTAGTAACCAGACTATGAGAAAGGACAACTCTGAAATCAAACTGTTAACTCCGCTTAAGAAATTGACCTTGTGTCACATCCTGCTTGTGCAAAGGGGTTGGTAATATATATATATATATATATATAATATATATATATATATTAAAATGGATTCGAATCATGCACAAAGCACTGTCCTGTCTATAACTCTGCTGATGAGCCTAATAGGCTAAAAATACATACAGAGATTGACTTTTCTTGATTGTTTACGCCTTATATTTAAACGATTTGCACGCCTAATCATTTATTATAACTAATTAATTCTCAAATTAGGTATGACTTTAATTAAGCACATAATCTCCCAAAAATTGTCGCTATCGCCATCTCAAACACTTGTATATATATATATATTATATATAATATATATATATTATATATATATATATATATATGTGTGTGTATTTGGGCAGCAGTCTTTCATTTATACATGTAGAATTAAACAAAAGACACATCTCTGTTTAACAATTTTATTTTTGATCTATTTCGAGTTTTTGCTGGCCAACTTTTAATGTTTGGGTGAATTTGTGGATAAGTCCACCACAAAGTTCAGGTCCCAAGTACTTTCAGCACTTCGAAGTGCCATCATCAGGTGATGTGTTCCAGTTTTTAAACAATTATTATATATATATATATATATATTATATATATATATATATATATAATAGTTTTTAGAAATGTTGTGATGTCTGGAATATGCAAGGATTATGCAGTACTCGTTTTTTTGGTATAACTTTTAGAAATTAAAATAATTTTTATTGGAATTTATGTAGCTTTGTAGAGTATTAGAATTACACTAATATTAAATTGTAGTTGTTGCTATTTATTATTTATTTTTATTTATTTTTTTATTTTTTTGTGGATGTAGAAGAGGAAGAAAAATAAGCTTTTAAAACTTATAAAGGATTTAATATCTTAAGAGCAAAAAAAAAAAGTAAAGAAAAAAATAAAGGAACACCAGACTACTGGTTAGAGGCTACATGTGAGCTTGTGACGCACAATCGGTCATGAATGAGAAGTTAATATGCGGCCGATCGCACCCATCGGACAAATACTTTAGATATAATATTGAGATATCTCTTAATATTGTTGAACTGCAGCAAGTAGGTAAGTGCAGTGGATACAGTGGACTTTCTTCTTTCTGTTGCATTCAAAGTTTTTTTGCTATAGGTTATTTCTCAGTTCGAAGACCCCCGTATTTTTATGTCACCCTGTGTGAGTATGTCAAAATGTTGTGTATGTGTTAAAAAGGTAGAGAATTTAATGTTCGGCTTTTCCGTCTTAGGAGGCTTCGTTTTGTTGTATCGAGTACTTTTAACGTAAAACAGGCTCCCAGAAGATTTATCTGAGTCGTGGGGAGGTCTGTGGTCTTTTTGGATACCTGGGTGGGCTTTAAAAACTCCAGTGTTTGTTGTTTGTTTACGAACCCGTTGTTTATCCATATACCTGTCATTTTATTTTTGTAGTAGAAAAGTAGAAATTCCTTTCGGTTTAGAGAAAGAAAGAAAAAGCTGGATTTAAAATACCGACCCAGAAAAAAAAGATAATAGATAAATATATGTTTTAAAGCTGTTAAAATGCAGCCGAAATATCACAGCAAAAATAAATATCACCCCCAAAATACCATCTGTTCATAAAATGAGGGTCTAGTTTATTGTTTTCTTCAGGTCATTATTTGGTCCGTCTCACAAACACCTTTAAGAAAAAAAGAGAAAAAAAAAAACTTTTTAACTGTTTTATAGGAATTTTTAGTATTATTTTAAATTTATTAAATATATCTATTTAAGATTTAAAATATATCTTATAAATTAAATCTGCACGGGAAGTAGATGAAAATATAGCAAGAAAATCTGTCCCGGGCCTTTTTACGACAGTCATTTTAAAAACAACATACAATTAAAAATCATTTATTTTATTCATCATCAATGAAAAAAGAAATGTGATTTTTTTGTGTGTTGGGAGGCACGTGTTACTTATATAAAAGTGGTTATATAGGTAAAAAAAAAAATCCTTTTTTTTTTTTTTTTACTTTAATTTTAAAGTTGCAGTTTTTTTTTTTTTGTCTTATTTAAAAAAAAAAATTTCTTATTCCAAAAAAAAAAATTTTATTTTTTAAAAATTTTCTTTATATTTCTAAAAGTTATTATTGTCATAAGTTTTAAGAAATCGGTCATCGATTAATTAAAAATTTATGAAGTAAAAAAAAAATATCCTTCTTGTTACCTTAATTTTAAAGTTACAGTTTTTTTTGTCTTGATTTTTTTTTTTTTTTTTTTTCAAGTTATTTCTTATTTAAAAAAAAAAATTTCTTATTTAATAGAATTTTTTCTTATTTTTCTTATGTTTCTAAGTTTAATAATGTCACAAGTTTTAAAAATTAGTCTTTTTTTTTTGTGTGTATGTGTGGGAGGCACGTGTTACTTATGTTAAAATTGGCCCTGATATTAAAAAAAAATATCTTTTGTTACCTTAATTTTAAAGTTGCAGGTTTTTTTTTGTTTATTTTTAATTTTTTTCTTCTTATTATTCTAAAGGTTAATTGCATTAGTATTTTTTAAATTAATCACAGTTAATTAAAAAAAACAATGTTTCCTAACAAAAATTAGATTTAAAACACCCACTATCATAATAATCAAATACATTTTGAAACTTAAGAACAAGTACTTTAAAATTCTCTAAAATTACATTTTATTTTGTAATTATTCAATTTTCTTACATTAAATTATTATTATTATTGTAGCATTTTTGCAAATTAATATAAAACAATTCACAATTAAATCTATTAAATTCAAATCTTAGCTTTTTGGGGTTTATCCCTCTTAAACTAACTTGAAGTGTGTAGTGTGGGCAGAAAAAATATTTTGATGAAACATAAGGTTTGTTATATTTTTAATTAACAAATAGATTTTATTGTAATAAAGTCATCAATTTAATATAAAGATGTTTATTGTATTAAAAAAAAACTTATATACTTATTACTTATATTGAAGACATTAAAATTAGAGAATGTGTATTTCTTTATTTTTCTTAGCTTTTCGTTTTATCTTTTAATTAAATGTTCTAAAATTCGAACTGAATTTAGTTAATTGAATACTTTTAAACTCGTTTGAATTAAGAAAACAACAACTTTATTTTGAAGTAGTTATACTACTATATCTACTACCTGTCTCCTTTATATTTACCTATAAATTTCATACACTAATATAACCAATTATATGGGACAGGTCGTAAAAAAAATATTGTCAAATCTTAAGAAATATGTTATGTAAAAAAAAAAAAAATCAATATCTCCGTAAATAAACCTAATTCTTGCTTGGGTAATTTATCTTTATTTTTTACAATAAAATCTTGATTTTCTAAAATTCAGAGAATTTAGATAATTTTATTTTACTCTGGTAAGAAATTATATATTTTTTCTTTATTCTTAAAAAAGCTATTTACTGTCCCATAAAAGTTTTTTTATATATATATATTATTATATATAAGATTTATATGAAAGGTAACAATTAAATATACACTTTATATTATTATTATTATTTATTAAGACACTAGGCAGTAATTTAAAAATCTTTTTTTTTTTTTTCTCGTAAATTCAAAGAAATTAGATATAGTTTTATGGACTCGTCGACCCGAGTTCAAAATCCTGGACGAAACCACTGTTCATATAGCGCTAATACCCTTGGGAAAGGTATGAATCCAACTATTCTCCTTCGAGCTAGGGTAAATAGTAGTCAGACGTGTGCTCTTTAACTATGGTTAGGCAACCAGTCTAGGAGAAGGAAAACTCTGAATTCAAACCTCTTAAAATCTCCGCTTGGGGTGGACACTACTAGAGGCTCAGTCTTACTTAGTGATCTATTTCAATTTTTAAAAAAATATATACACTGTAAGAAATTATATATTTTCCCTTTATTCTTAAAAGAGGGCCGGGTTAGCTCAGTCGGTAGAGCGTCGCTAGAAACCACAAGGTTCCTAGTTCGATCCGGTCCTCGCCAACTCAGCGTATGAGTAGCACAGGGATCTGTGCGGTAAAGTAAGGAGCTGATGGTAGGTGTGGCGCTCCACCTCAGACGCCAAAACAATCTCCTTGGTCTAGCGCTATTGAAAAGGGGATAGACTCCCCTCGCTGATTGCTGATACCGACTTTAGGCCGCCCCGACGACTTTACTTTACTTACTGCCCATAAAAGTTGTTACTTTTTAAATATATATATATAAGATTTATATGAATGTAACAATACACAAGGTAGTGATTTAAAAATAGGTAATGTTTGTAAAAAACAAACTTAAGAGAAATTATTTTGTGTGTGTATTTATTTAGACAAACCAATCGCCCATGACTACTCGATTTGGCCAAGCAGTCTGGTATTTTTATCAAATTTGACAAGGACAAATCACAAATCTTAAATTTAACCTGTCAACCCACCAACAATGAAAAAAAAAAAAAAAAAAAAAAAGTTCACATTGATGACCTGACCTTAAAAATCTCCCCATCCTCAATTTAAGAGGTCAGTCTATCGGGTCAAGCTAAGATTTTATTAATTATCCCAAATCTTAAAATATATTTCGTAAACTTAGTTTCTAAAACTTAATTTAGAGAGGCACTTTCCTCTTTTCTCGTGCAAATTAAATTTTGTTGGCAATTAAAAAAAATAAAATAAAATTAAAACTTAATTTTGTAGCACTTTCTTTTCAAGTACGAATTAAATTTTGTAGGAAATTGAAAAAATTAAATTTAAAAACTTAATTTTATAGCATTGAAATTCTTTCTATTGCAAATTAAATTTTGTACGTAATTAAAAAAGAATTTAAATTAAAACTTTAATTTTATAGTACTGCTTTCTTCCCTGTACGAATTAATTTTGTAGGTAATTAAAAATATTTTTAAAAAATTCTAAATATTTATTAATAACTTTTTTATTGTAAAACTAAAACTTTTAAATATATTTTTGATAAGTAAACAAACAAAAGTTTTATTTTTTCTTTATAGTTGATTTAAAAAAAAAGTCTGTTCGTTTTTTTCTTTTACCTTTTCGTTTTATTGAAAGATATTTCCCCCCACAACAAATAGCTAATCGATATCTGGATTAACCTTTGAGTTAATAGTTGATAACTGTAGGTATTTAAAACACTTGATTTGTATCGAATATCGATAAATAAAATCTGTAATCGACTTGTGGAGCAAAAGAGATTTTTAAATATGGACGAGACGTACGAGAAGAGGAGGAAGACCATCTTAAGTTAGAAAAAAGAGATTTTTTTACACCTCTGGATTTTCTTTTTAAAAATTAAAACCAGGAATATCTAGTTATAGAAAATTAAAAAAAATGTTAGAAAAATTAAAAAAAAAAAAGAAGACTAATTAAAAAAAGAAAGTTTTAACTCTTAAAACTTTTTTTTTTTCTAAAACTTCGTTATATTAGTTCTTTCTTCAGGTATTTGATTTTATCACCCCTTTTGTTAGTTATATAACTTTTTTTTAAGAGATTTATTCAAATTAATTAATATTTGTACTTAAATAATATTTCAATCACTTAGTTAATAGATCTTTTTTTTTTTTTTTTTGTGAGTGTGTGTATGGAAAACTGGGCTCGAACCTTAAAAAAAAAAAAAGACCGGGTACTCTACTAAGAAGAAAGATAGAATTAAAACTATGTCACTTTTTTTTTTCTTTTCTCTATTTTAGAAAATTATTTTAGTTTTTCCTCTGCACATTTGTCTGGCTATATAACAAAAATAGACACCCCTTATTATTAATTATTATTAAAATCACATTTTCCAATCTGTATTGTGTACATATTTTTAAAATGTATTTATTACACTTACACAAGCAAGTGCGTGCTAGTGTACTGTTATTTTCCTCCTTATATATATATATATATATATTATATATATATATAATATATATATATATATATATATATATAAAAGATGAAACCAAATATATTGCTTAGTTTGTTCTTTGAAATTCGGACAAAAAAGACGAAGAAAAATACCCCATCTGGGACCTTTGTTAAGATCAGAATACCGAGAGAGAGAGAGAGGAAATAAAGAAGGGAAAAAAAAGTTAAATTTCCTGACCTTAAAACTACTAGGAAAAAAGAGAGGAGGAAGAGAGACTGTGTGATTTGAACCTAAGACTATTTATTTATTATCTTCTTCTTAAAAGAAAAAAAAAAAATCCGGAATACATCCTCCCTCTTTCTTGTTGCCCCAATAAAACTAAGCTTGAGTAAGTTTGTTTTTAAAGATAGATTAAAAAAAAAAAAGAAAGAAAATAAAAGAAAACGATGCAGGCTGTGATGTGTTTTGGTCTGTGTGTAGAGGTATGTTCTGTGAGGGTGAAAAAGATTACTGGCTGCACCCCCGCCCCTCACGTACCGACCGCGCACCCCCCACGCACCGACCGCTCCAGTTTTGAAGTAGTAGTAGTCAAACCACTCCATTTACGCCTCACTGGTACTCGAACTTAGGACACTAACCTGGCTCTTTCTTTTCTTTCTTTTTTCTTTCTACCCCCTCATCTTTCTTTCTTTCTTTCTTTTCATGAAATTCGGGACACGTTTCTTTCCCCTGCCCTACGTCTTTTTTTTTTTTTTTTTTTTTTTTTTGCTACCGACTGTCTATCCTGGTTATTTTAATTTATCCATCTTGGAACTAACAAACTCAGACTGTTCTTCTTCTTACTATACAGTTAGAATTCCTGGAAATAATAACCTCCACTCTTTTATTTTATATATATATATATATATATATATATATATAATATAAATTTATTTATTTTTATAGTACTACTGAAATCTTTTTTAAAAAGGGCACGGTTTTATCTATCTCTATAAGTCTTCCGTCTAGATTCTTTTTAAACTTTTTTTTTTACCTTGACTCATATTGCGATGGAACTTTAACTCTCTTTTCTAAAGGAAAACATTAAAGAAAAGACTCGGAAAAACAACTTTTCACTCACTGATATATTCTATAATAAAAACAAACATTAATTACTTATAATTCCGATGTTCGTATTTACTCGTGTATTTGAACGACTTTTAAGACGATTTATTCATCAAAACTCCCCGAGATATTACATATCATAAAAACGGGAGACTGTGAATCCAGAGTCGTAAATTTACCAGCGAATAATAATTTTCAGTTTATTTCAGTATGGGACTTGATAAGTTTATAATCTCAAATTCCCTTAAAATAACAACGCTGAGGTAAAAAAAAAAAAAAAAAAAAATGTATAACTGAATCACCACGCAACAATTTTATCTATATACCACAATTAATACTGTCGTTTAATTAAAAAAAAAACCCAAACAAAAACAACTTATAAATGAATTAATGTAAGTTATTTTTTCCTTAGTTTCATTTTTATTTAAAGTATTAATCCCAGTTGAGAAATTAAAAATATATACATTGGACTTCATTTCATATTCCACTAACATCTGTCCGGTAGACTTGGTAGAAATTATCGCCCCTCAATTCGCAGTCTACCATAAAAACACCTTTTTTGTGCCCCAAAATTAGGGGTCGTTTATTACTCGAGTATAATACGGTGTGTTGATTATCTTATCAAATCATAGGGTGTCGGAGTGGTAAACCTGTTAGAGTCCCATCTATGGGTTAAATAGAAAAAAAATGGGAATTTATGAGGAAGTGCGTCCTGTCTCCTTCCTCAAAAACCGTTACCCGGTGGACTATCAAATTAACAACCCCAGCTCGTCGTAATTCTTGTTTATTTATCGTAATTTGTCATAATTCTTGTTTAGATATGAAGATGTCTATATAGTTGGAATAGACTGAGATAGATACGAACAATAATATAGATAGATACGAACAAATGGAACATATTTTCGACAAGTAAATGTATTTGGGGGGGGGTCGCTTCTTTTTTTTTGTCATAATTCTTGTTTATTTAAACTAAAAACAAGACAAACACGAATAAAAAAAATCTTAGTATTTAAAGTAATATAGATAAATATGAACAAATTGAGATAGTAAGATTTGAATAGACTGAGCTGGTCGTTATTTTAATAGTCACCGGGCAGCAACTCTTGAGGCAGGAGACCGGGACGCACTTCCTCATAAATTACCAAAAAATGTTTACAAAAATTGAGTACCTGTGAAAAATGAATAAAACAAGTCTTCGCTCTAAAATAACCCAAGATAGGTTGACATGCCGTAAAATCTAACCAATCAACACGGATGGTGGTCTCGGAATAAAATATAACTGGTTTTAGGTACCACCCAAATAGGTCATGTGATCAGTTTAGACCATATTGAAGAAGAATGTAAATATTCTAAACTTTTTAAATTTTTATTTATTTTTTTAAGATATCTCAAAAAAAAATAACGAACATAAAGAGTTGTTACAATGAAAAACAGTCAATCAAAGATCAAATTATCCCACTGGGGAAAAATTACTCGCCGTTATCTTGAAAAATAAGTAAAAACAGTCCGTTTATTTACGACACGGTCAGTTTCTTTTATTGATATTTTTTAGCAGAATTCTGTATTCATGTTCTTTTATTAATAAAAAAAAAACTCTTGTGTAGAAACTTATAATCTTCTTATTAATTATTCAGACTCTTATCTTATAGAAAAAAGTAAAAGAATCAATTTTTGTTGTTTCATTTTTTTTCATATTTCATAAGATAAAATAAGGTGGGGTAGACCTCGTAAAAAAAATATTTCCCCTAATATATATTAGGAAAACAATTTCAGACACATTTTCATCAAAAGGTAAGTAATTATTAAATTTTCGTGAAAATCGGACCATTAATTGATTTTTCATAGAATTTTTAAAAAAGCCTCCAGTCATAACTTGTTTTTGGTACGTTAAATTTCAATTGATTTAACGGTGCAAAAATGTAAACATTGTTTTTCGTTTATAATTTTCATTATTTCCGTAAGCTGAAAAATTAAAAAAAAAAAAAAAAAATCATGAGTTTTTTTAATGTTTCTTCTTTCGAACGGTTTGAAGATTTCAAGATAATATTAACCTTTACCAAGTTTAATTGTGTTAAATATAGGAGGGGGGGGGGTTAAATATCCCAGCGGGAAATTGGTGGTTATGTAAATAAATACATAATTAAATATTTCTGTTTTGGATTTAAATAAATTAAATTGTTTGTTACGATTCTAATTTAAAAAAAAAAAAAAAAAATTTTTTTATGTAATTCTTTAAAGCAAAATTATTGCATTTCATTCAGGACCACTATATCTACATTGTGCCAAAAAATATTTTTTTTCCACTCCACAAAGATTGAACTGAACTCTGCGAGGAGAAGAAAAAAAATTCTGGAATATTTTATGTATCACCCTGGAAAAGAGGACGTATTTTAAAAAATGATATCCCTAAGTAGGTAAAAAAAAAAAATTTTTTTAAAATCACATCAAATTGACATTAACTACAGTAAGTGAATCACATTATTTTATTTATTTGTTTTTGAGAAGCTGATATATATATATAAATTATATATATATATATATATATATATATATATATATATATTTGGAGGATATTGCTTAATTGAAGTCATACCTAATTTTGAAAATTAATTAGTTAATAATTAATGAATTTAGGCGCGGCATATATGTTCAAATGTAAGGCTAAACAAATCGAGAAAATGTCATTTTTTGGACATTTTTGACATTTTCTCGATTTGTTTAGCCTTACATTTGAACATATATGCCCGCCTAATTCATTTTCTAAGTTTAATTGTACAGGTGTGCGAAAGTCTCAAAATTTAACTCCTAATTAATCACAGTGGGATTGAACTCGCTATTCAGTAGTAATGGATCTGTGAGACTAGCTTGCTAACCATTACACAATGATGGGTGACTATTTACCCAACCCCTTCGCCATGGTTAGGATGTAGACATTGGTTCACAAGTTAGGGGGCATCCAGTTGGATCGAGACTAGCTTGCTAACCATTACACAATGATGGGACACCTGATTTATCTAAACCCGTCTGCCCCGGATAGGATGTGACACAAGGTCGCAAGTATGAGGCATGCATTTGGGTTGATTCCATTCCCTGACGCCTNTGTATAAATTATTAGGTATTGATAGGAATACTGAAACCATAATAAGTGTTGTATAAATTATTAGTATTAGATAGGAATACTTGAAAACATTTAACTGTATAAATTATCAGTATTAGATAGGAATACTTGAAACCTTCTAATTGTGTATAAATTATTCGTATTAGATAGGAATACTTGAAACCATAGAATTGTGTATAAATTATTAGTATTAGATAGGAATACTTGAAACCATAGAATTGTGTATAAATTATAGTATTAGATAGAAATACTTGAAACCATAGAATTGTGTATAAATTATTAGTATTAGATAGGAATACTTGAAACTATAGAATTGTGTATAAATTATTAGTATTAGATAGGATACTTGAAACCATATAATTGTGTATAAATTATTAGTATTAGATAGGAATACTTGAAACCATAGAATTGTGTATAAATTATTAGTATTAGATAGGAATACTTGAAACCATAGAATTGCGTATAAATTATATAGTATTAGATAGGAATACTTGAAACCATAGAATTGTGTATAAATTATTAGTATTAGATAGGAATACTTTGAAACCATAATTGTGTATAAATTATTAGTATTAGATAGGAATACTTTGAAACCAATAATTGTGTATAAATTATTAGTATTAGATAGGAATACTTGAAACATAGAATTGTGTATAAATATTAGTATTAGATAGGAATACTTGAAACCATAGAATTGTGTATAAATTATTAGTATTAGATAGGAATACTTGAAACATAGAATGTGTATAAATTATTAGTATTAGATAGGAATACTTGAAACCATAGAATTGTGTATAATTATTAGTATTAGATAGGAATACTTGAAACCATAGAATTGTGTATAAATTATTAGTATTAGATAGGAATACTTGAAACCATATAATGTGTATAAATTATTAGTATTAGATAGGAATACTTGAAACCATAGAATTGTGTATAAATTATTAGTATTAGATAGGAATACTTGAAACCATATTATTGTGTATAAGTTATTAGTATTAGATAGGAATACTTGAAACCATATAATTGTGTATAAATTATTAATATTAGATAGGAATACTTGAAACCATAGAATTGTGTATAAGTTATTAGTATTAGATAGGAATACTTGAACCATAGAATGTGGTATAAATTATTAGTATTAGATAGGAATACATGAAACCATATAATTGTGTATAAATTATTAGTATTAGATAGGAATACTTGAAACCATAGAATTGTGTGTATAAATTATTAGTATTAGATAGGAATACTTGAAACCATATTATTGTGTATAAGTTATTAGTATTAGATAGGAATACTTGAAACCATAGAATTGTGTATAAATTATTAGTATTAGATAGGAATACTTGAAACCATATTATTGTGTATAATTATTAGTATTAGATAGGAATACTTGAAACCATAGTATTAGATAGGAATACTGAAACCATATTATTGTGTATTATTAGTATTAGATAGGAATACTTGAAACCATAGAATTGTGTATAAATTATTAGTATTAGATAGGAATACTTGAAACCATATTATTGTGTATAAATTATTAGTATTAGATAGGAATACTTGAAACCATAGAATTGTGTATAAATTATTAGTATTAGATAGGAATACTTGAAACCATATTATTGTGTATAAATTATTAGTATTAGATAGGAATACTTGAAACCATAGAATTGTGTATATCATGAAGCTAAGAGGTCCATAAGAAAGCAACGGCAACAAAGCATCGGAACATCATCATCTACAGGGACAACCTACAAATGCAAAAACTGTGGTCGAGAATGTTTCTCAAACATCGGACTTCATAGTCACAGGAGGCGCTGCAACTTCAGGGGCACACAAAAACTTTTATCATAGTCTTTTGAGACTGAATTGCCAATGAAGATGAAATTGAAATAAAAATTAGAAATTACTAAAAATAACCCACACATACACACACCTACAAAAAGATTTATTTTTCCACTAATGCCTCCTATACACAACTCCGCTACTGGATGTGTTGTGGGGATTAAAATAAAATTTAAATTAAAATTAAAAATTAAAAAATATGAGCCTTCACCAAAAGAACCCTACGAGTGTTACATAATCTATGCGGTTGCATAAGATTATTGTCAATCCCCTGTATTTCTAAAGGGATGGCCTTTTTCATATCACGGGCGGAACTTTCCATGGAATATTACGGAAAGCCCGCGAAATACGTGAAGTCACGTGGGACCTGGTTGGGTCCTCAGTTTTCAGTTTAGACGTCAGGCAGAGATGTCCTGCCTTAACTGGAACTCACTGCATATGCGCGCTATGTTAGTCAGATGTTTAGTTACATGAAATGTTTAGTTAAGTAAATAAAAGCTTAAGGAAATAACACGGTTTTGTGATTAATGAATGTCTTGGTAACAAGACTGATCTAGAAGAAGAAATGAGTTAAGTGCGACCGACCACCAAGACAAAGTCCAGGCGCTAGAAGAAGACGTAAGATAGAAAAGACTTCAGAAGAAGAATAGAAGAATAGAAGTAAAGAAAGAGGTATGCAACACGAGCATTTGCGGAAAAAAGGACCCACTTCCAACCCCTAAGAGAATCTCTCTCAGCCATTTGAGTTTAGGCCTTATCTGGGACAAGACACTACTGCTGGCCAGGGAGAAATTTCCTTGCCATGTAGTGGCTATGACCTGCGAATAAAGCCTAAATCATAAAACCACCTTCTGTCTTTGTCTCTTTCTTTTTCGTTCCTTGAATTCCTTCCTTTTCAGCGTGACCACCAAATAAGAGGAGGTTAAAAGCAAAACCCTAGGAACAGGCACTGAGCAACTTTTAAAACTAAAACATTAAACAAAAAATGCATTTTTATAGCAAAAATCATTTGCAATACATTTCTATGGTAAAAATCATTTTCACTTTATTTTTATATTAAAAATCATTTCCAATGCATTTTTAATAGTAAAAATAATTTCCAATGCATTTTTAATAGTAAAAATAATTTCCAATGCTTTTTTATAGAAAAAATTATTTCCAACGCATTTTTATAGTAAAAATCATTTCTAATGCATTTTTATAGTAAAAATCATTTCCAATGCATTTTTAATAGTAAAAATAATTTCCAATGTATTTTTATAGTAAAAATCATTTCCAATGCATTTTTAATAGTAAAAATCATTTCCAATACATTTTTAATAGTAAAAATCATTTCCAATGCATTTTTATAGAAAAAATCATTTCCAATGCATTTTCATGGTAAAAATCATTTCTAATGCATTTTTATATTAAAAAATCATTTCCAATGCATTTTTATAGTAAACATCATTTCCAATGCATTTTCATGGTAAAAATCATTTCTAATGCATTTTTATATTAAAAAATCATTTCCAATGCATTTTAATAGTAAACATCATTTCCAATGCATTTTCATGGTAAAAATCATTTCTAATGCATTTTTATATTAAAAATCATTTCCAATGCATTTTTATAGTAAACATCATTTCCAATGTATTTTTATAGTAAACATCATTTCCAATGCATTTTTATAGTAAAAATCATTTCAAATGCATTTTTATAGTAAAAATCATTTCCAATGTATTTTTATAGTAAACATCATTTCCAATACATTTTTATAGTAAAAATCATTTCAAATGCATTTTTATAGTAAAAATCATTTCCAATGTATTTTTATAGTAAACATCATTTCCAATGTATTTTTATAGTAAAAATCATTACCAATACATTTCTATGGTAAAAATCATTTTCAATTTATTTTTATATTAAAAATCATTTCCAATACATTTTTATAGTAAAAATCATTTCCAATGCATTTTTATATTAAAAATCATTTCCAATACATTTTTAATAGTAAAAATCATTTCCAATGCATTTTCATAGTAAAATCATTTCTAATGCATTTTTATAGTAAAAATCATTTCCAATGCATTTTTAATAGTAAATATCATTTCCAATGCATTTTATAGTAAACATCATTTCAATGTATTTTTATAGTAAACATCATTTCCAATGCATTTTATAGTAAAAATCATTTCAAATGTATTTTTATAGAAAAAATCATTTCCAATGCATTTTCATGTAAAAATCATTTCTAATGCATTTTTATATTAAAAAATCATTTCCAATGCATTTTTATAGTAAACATCATTTCCAATGTATTTTTATAGTAACATCATTTCCAATGCATTTTTATAGTAAAAATCATTTCAAATGCATTTTTATAGTAAAAATCATTTCCATTGTATTTTTATAGTAAACATCATTTCCAATACATTTTTAGTAAAAATCATTTCAAATGCATTTTTATAGTAAAAATCATTTCCAATGTATTTTTATAGTAAACATCATTTCCAATGTATTTTTATAGTAAACATCATTTCCAATGCATTTTTATAGTAAAAATCATTTCAAATGTATTTTTATAGTAAAAATCATTTCCAGTGAATTTTTATTGTAAAAATCATTTCCAATGCATTATTATAGTAAAAATCATTTCCCAATGCATTTTTATAGTAAAAATCATTTTCAATGCATTTTTATAGTAAACATCATTTCAAATGCATTTTTATAGTACAAACCATATATTTATATCAAAAATCATATATTTATATTAAAAATCATATTAAAAATCATATATTTAAAAGATCATATTAAAAATCATATCAAAAATCATTTATTTATATTAAAATCATATATTTATATTAAAAATCATTTCCTAAGCATTTTTGTAGTAAAAATCATTTCCAATACATTTTTATAGTAAGAAAGTACAATACAACTTATATTATTATTACATAAACAATTCCCACCTAGTCTAAGCCGCAGACAAATTAACTTTAGCCAGAGTCTTCCAAGTACAGACTAATAAAAAAAAACAAAAAACAAAACCGTCCCTGAACAACACTGCCGGAACATTGACCTTAAAATAAATAAAAAAATCCACTCATTTTTTTTGTCTTCTACAGAAAAATAATCAATTTAAATTTTCCCCAAATGTGTAATGGATTCCATGGAGGGGAGGAGAGAATAAAGAATTTTCTCCAGAATTTCAGGAGCCTTTGAGAGGACGCCATATTGATAAGGGTCCCACGACATTCTCACCCAAAACTTAATCACTAGTCAATAGGTAATTACATATTATTTGGCGTCGATGCTTAGCCGACACGTTTAGAATACCGGTCGTTTGTCTAGGTAATTGGTAATTTAGAGATTGAACCGTCTGTTATCGGTCATGATTGTTTGCAGCTTGCATACCTATCTACTTAATTACTGATACTAGTGTAATATTAACAAAAATGAACTGTTAATCATGGGGAAGGGAAAACTTAAGAAATATGGCCGAATTGTACCAAGTTGAAAATGTAGTTTTGGGACTTAACTCTGGTAAGAAAATTTACTTAATTACTGTTATTAATGTAATATCAATAGAAATTATCTATTAATCATGGGGAAGGGAAAACTAAAGAAATATGGCCGAATTGTACCAAGTTTAAAATGTAGTTTTCGGACGTAACTCTGGTAAGAAAAATTTACTTAATTACTGATACTAGTGTAATATTAACAAAAATGAACTGTTAATCATGGGGAAGGGAAAACTTTAGAAATATGACCGAATTGTACCAAGTTGAAAATATAGTTTTAGGACTTAACTCTTGCAAGAAAAATTTACTTAATTATCATTACTAGTGTAATATTAACAAAAATGGTTTATTAATCATGGGGAAAGGAAAACTAAAGAAATATGGCCGAATTGTAATAAGTTTTAAATGTAGTTTTGGGAATTAACTCTGGTAAGAAAGATTTACTTAATTACTATTACTAGTGTAATATTAACAAAAATGATCTATTAATCATGGGGAAAGGAAAACTAAAGAAATATGGCCGGATTGAAGTTAGTTCAAAAAGTAGTTTTGGGATTTAACACAAAATTAATTTGAGAATGTAGTTTTGGGACTTAACCCTGGTAAGAAAAATTTACTCAATTACTGTTATCTGTGTAACAAAAATGATCTAATAATCATGGGGAAGGCAAAACTAAAGAAATGGCCGAATTGTACCAAGTTGAAAATGTAGTTTTGGGATGTAACTCTGGTAAGAAAAATTTACTTAATTACTGTTATTAGTGTAATATCAATAGAAATTATCTATTAATCATGGGGAAGGGAAAACTAAAGAAATATGGCTGAATTGTACCAAGTTGAAAATGTAGTTTTGGGACTTAACTCTGATAAGAAAAATTTACTTAATTACTGATACTAGGGTAATATCAATAAAAATGATCTATTAATCATGGGGGTGAGAAAACTTGAGAAATATTGCCAAATTATAGCTTGTTGAAAACGTTGTTTTGGTACTTAACTCATGTTTTAAAAGAATCTACTTAATTACTGTTAATCATGGGGAACGGAACAACTAAAAAAATATGAGTTGATTGTTTGCTACTTGGGTACCTATCTTCTTAATTACTGATACTTGTGTAAAATAAGTTGTCAGGGTGGTCTAATGTCGGTATCAGCCAGACAAAGAGGGAGTCAATCCCCCTTTCACTAGCGCTAGACTAAGGAGATTGTTTTGGCCTAATGTCGGTATCAGCCAGAAAGACAGGGGGGTCTATCCCCCTTTCACTAGCGTTAGACTGTTTTGCGTCTGATGTAGAGTGCTACATCTACTATCAGCTCCTTACTTTACTGCACATATCCCTGTGCTACTCATGCACTGGGTTGTCGAGGGCCAGTATTGAACTAGGAACCTTGTGGTTCCTAGTCGGACGCTCTACCGACTGAGCTAAACTGGCCCTATCTGAGCTAAAACGGTAGTGTAATATTAATAAAAATGATCTATTAATCATGGGTAAAGGGAAAACTATAGAAATATGGCCGAATTGAAGCTAGTAAGAGGAATTACGGGTTTAAAGGGTGGAGCCTCTTAAATCTCCCAGTTGTAGGCAAATTGTTCGGACGAAAGAAGACAAACACACAATGGAAATTTAATGCATGTATTGACAAATAATACAAGAATTTGTTGCAAATTTTAATGGCATTTGCTACAAGACTTATCTGTGAGGTTAAATACTGTTCGTTGGAGAAGTGGTGATAACAGGGGTATTCTGGTCGCTGGTTGGAATGTTGTTTAAACGCTTCGTCAGGTCGGTTCTCGTTCCTCAGCCTTCTGTTAGTATGCTGTTAGACGTCTCTCTTAGAATTTCTCGTTCCTCAGCCTTCTGTAGTATGCTATTGTGACAGCCTTCTGTAGTATGCTGACACAATGCCTTAGAAAGTTTGCTGTGATGGGTGAGGTGGCTGGAAGCGATTATTTTCGTGTCTCTCCAGGGTAACTGCTCTGTGATAAGTGGCGGGTTTTGGATTTGGCGCCAACCTTCTCTTGGCGATTCGTCCTCTAGCGGCAGGGGAAGATAATTCTCTATCAGATTTCCGATACTAGTTGAAAAAATAGATTTAGGATTTAAGGTAAAAATCATTTCCAATGAATTTTTATAGTAAAAATCATTTCCAATGCATTTTTAAAGTAAAAATCATTTCCAATGCATTCTCATAGTAAAAATCCTTTCCAATGCATTTTTATATTAAAAATCATTTCCAATGAATTTTTATAGTAAAAATCTTTTCCAATGCATTTTTATACTAAAAATCATTTCCAATGCATTTTCATAGTCAAAATCATTTCCAATGCTTTTTATAATAAAAATCATTTCCAATGCATTTCCAATGCATTTTTATAGTAAAAATCATTTCCAATGCATTTTTAAAGTAAAAATCATTTCCAATGCATTTTATAGTAAAAATCATTTCCAATGCATTTTTATAATAAAAATCATTTCCAATGTATTTTTATAGTAAAAATCATTGTCCAATGCATTTTTATAATAAAAATCATTTCCAATGCATTTTTATAGTAAAAATCATTTCCAATGCATTTTCATAGTAAAAATCATTTCCAATGCATTTTTATAATAAAAATCATTTCCAATACATTTTTATAATAAAATCATTTCCAATGCATTTTTATAGTAAAATCATTCCAATGCATTTTTATAATAAAATCATTTCCAATGCATTTTTATAATAAAAATCATTTCCAATGCATTTTTATAAAATCATTTCCAATGCATTTTTATAATAAAATCATTTTCCAATGCATTTTTATAATAAAAATCATTTCCAATGCATTTTTATAGTAAAAATCATTTCCAATGCATTTTTATAATAAAAATCATTTCCAATGCATTTTTATAGTAAAAATCATTTCCAATGCATTTTTATAGTAAAAATCATTGGCCAATGCATTCGAATAGTAAAAATCATTTCCAATGCATTTTTTATAAAAATCATTTCCAATGCATTTTTATATAAAAATCATTTCAATGCATTTTTTAATAAAAATCATTTTGCATTTTTTATAATAAAAATCATTTCCAATGCATTTTTATAATAAAAATCATTTCCAATGCATTTTTATAGTAAAAATGCATTGTAATGTTACCGGGTTTTCTTTTCACTGCACTACATTAGCGTACATACGTACGGGGTTCGTTTCGTTCACAGTATTAAATCGTATTTCCGTACGGTCGTTTGTTTACCAACACCGATCTAGCAGTCAGCCTTTTAGCCCCAAAATCCTTCCACACACTTCTTGGTCAAGGAAGTATCGCTTTACGCCCGCCGCGTGCCCTTTGTTACGGTCAATTGACTTTATCTCAACGGGTATCCAGAGGTCAGGGGAATTTCATTGATAAAACGATTCCCCTAGTATTTTCTCGTCGTAGTAAAAGAAGAATGATAATACCGTGTTTACTTTTCAGAAGTTTATTATATTCAAAACTTCACTATAACTTTTGAGAGAGAGAGAGTCCCTAATATTCTCTATCTTAGCAAGAGGGGTTCTAACTGGATTCAACTTCGAGTTTTTAGTCCTTCGTAAATATCTCGGTGACAAGCTTTTCTTATGGTCCTTAGCGACAACAGCTTACTAAACTCTGTGCGATCACTGCCTCTCCGGCCGACTTCTCTGACTGGCTCTGACTCTCTCCGATCACCGACTGCCTCTAACTCTCTCCGATCACAGACTGCCTCTAACTCTATTGACGGGTCTCTTAAATACTATTTCAAAGTCATTTTCCAGAAAGGTCTTTCTCTGGAATGTTCGAGCTAGTCCTGGACCGAATCGAAGATTCGATTCCTTTGAATCACTCTGGTCAACTAAGGTTCACGGCCTTAAGATCAAAGACTCCTTGGTAGTCACTAATCCTATTTTTTCGTTAAACATAGACTTATCGTCTCCTTTCTCTCGTTAAAAGATTTTATCATTCTAACTCCTTTTTCGGTGATTCTACAAAGACCACCCAGTAATATAAGAGAATCGGTAGTACATTTTTCTAAAGGTTTTTCTAAGTCTGGCACAAGGCCACAAATATAGGTGCTGGGCGGCGATTACGTAACAGCATTTTTATAGTAAAAATCATTTCCAGTGCATTTTTAGAGTAATAATCAACAGAAATAGATTTAGGATTTAACAGGTAAAAAAGATCCACTTAATTACTGATATGAAAGTAATATTAACACAACTGATAAACTTGGCTTAAAAATTGACCTTGTGTTGTTACATAATTGTTAGTACCCTAACACTTATGTACCATTAGTGTAGAAACCAAAGTGGCTGTTATAAGTTGCAGCCGGCGGCCTTGAAGGATTGGGTGACAAGGCTTGACCTCATCCTGATCCTCCAGTGGATACGGTGAGAATCGGTGGAGAAGACCCTCTTCCGGTTTAGATTAGAAAGAGAGTTTAGTCAGATTGGCCAAACCACGAAAATGGTAAGTCGTGTTAAGTGCACGGCTGACTCAATCTGCGCAGTTAGTCTGGTGGGGATTTCGGAATAAAATATGATCTAAAGCAAATCGAAGTCTTGGGTTATTATCTAAGAACTACCAATGACACAGGCCTTCTGACAAAGAGAAATCCCCAATGGAAGACCAGACACAAAGTCCCCAAGACGAAGTCCAGACGCTAGAAGAAGAGCGTAAGATACCAAAGATGAGCAGAAGAATAATAGAATTAAAGAGAGTATACAATATATACAAGAGTGTCACATCCTGCTTGACCTCTTATCTATTATAGAAAATTTATTATAGAAAATTTTTATATCTGGTATATATAAGTATAATTATTAAGTAAATAAAAAATTATAAATTAATAAAAAATTAACTACAAGTATAATTATTATAGAAAATTAAAAATTAGCAGATAAATAATAGAAGTAAAGAGAGTATACAGTAAATGCAACAGTGTCACATCCTGCTTGACCTTTTATTTATTATAGAAAATTTTTAAAAAACTATAAATACTCAAGTGCTAGTTCATTTATCATTATCATTACCCATAGCTGGAGGGAGTATAGTTGGATTCATACCTTTCCTACGGGTATTAGTGCTATGTGGAATGTAGACAGCCTTGTACAAGATTTGAACTCAGGCAGCCAAATCCACTTCCTCTGACATAACCTCATAACCGTTACGACGCCTCATTTCAGGGTCAAAGTTCCGCTAATATCAATCTACCTAGACACATATTTCTTCAACTACCCTCCTCTGACTAGAATGTTCTGAGGGTACTCCATTTGAAATTAGAAAAGCAGGAGGGTGTGTGTGTGTGTGTGAGAGAGAGAGAGAGAGAGAGAGAGAGAGAGAGAGAGAGAGAGAGCTTCTGAGGTAAGTGAACTTTATGATGATAATAATAATAATAGGAAAAATGTATAAAATGTTCCGTACACAGATTTTGTCGACGTTTATCAGAGTAGTATTTTTATTTTTTGATTAATTTTTTGATTAATTTAATAATAATAATAATAACGTAAATCCGTATACATTTTGATAAACAAACCGAAACACATGTGTAAGTGATATCGATTAAAAGTGATATCGATAAAATTCATTTTTATCCATCTACATTTCTTTTCTTTACTCATTTTTCCTTATATATATATATATATATATATATATATATATATATATATATTATATAAAAGAGTTTTATAATTTGCTTGAA
>CM042181.1:40076661-40096661 GCA_023376005.1 Doryteuthis pealeii | reverse complement strand
AAAGGACTTTTCGTCCTATCTGGTTGTATATTTTCATGTAGAGCGCGTGGTGTAATGGTTAGAGTCGTAGAAAATGGACTCGTCGACCCGAGTTCAATTCTGTTTGCATTTCACATGGCGCTAATACCCTTGGAAAGGTATGAATCCAATTCTCCCTCCAGCTAAATGGGTAAATAGCAAGGCAGACTGGGCTCTTTAACCATGGCAAGGTAACCAGTCTATAAGAAGGCAAACTCTGAATTAAACCTGTTAAACGCCGCTTAAGAAATTGACCTCGTGCGGAGGGGTTGGTAAATTTATATATTTCATGTATGTCATGTTCCACGTGCTCAGACAATAAAGTCTGTATTTTTGTTATTATTGGAAATTCCACAGTTAATTATCTCCCCCTGCCGCTAGGGGGCGAATCGCCAACATCGTATGTTGGCACCAAAACCAAATTTATCCACTTATCGCATAGCAGTTACTGGAGGAGAGACGTAAAAACTAAAATCTCTCATCACCAAGCCCAAAACAGGGCCCACTTATCACAGACCTCTACAACCAGCTCACTTCTAAGGCATTGTATCAGCCTACGTTAAAGGGCGGGTACAATAGCACACTTACTGAAGGACGAGAAACTACCGAGACGAATCGTCTTATCAACATTTCCTACCGACGAACAGAATACCCCTGTTATCACCACTACCCAAGAACTCTGCTTAACTCACAGATAAGTCTGGTAGCAAATACCAATAAAATTTGCAAAAACATTTATGTAATTTTTGTTAATACAAGTGTCTGCATTACTTTCGTGTTTGTTCCTTCTTTGTCCGACAATTTGCCTACAACTACGGAGAAATAAGAGCTCCTTCGAAACCCCTAAATACTCTTATTATGTTGTACATCTTTGTTCGGATTCATTCATGTATATATTCAGCTACGTTGGAAGTTTACTCTGAGCCATTTATAATAATCGTCACCATTACACCAACACATCCCAACTATGTATAGGTTTCTCTCTGTTACATGATGAATAGATAGCCTATTCATTTTGTAATGAGGTGTACAAATATTTTGATTTGAGTTTTAAAAAATCCTTATAAACTATTGCTACGAATCTTTTAAAACTTTGCCGGCATTAAATGACCCACTGTGATTGATATGCCGTAAAACAAAACAAACAAACAATTTTCAGACACGTCATATTTGATTAAATGTGCTAAAATAGAAAATAGATTTCCTAAGTGCCATATCTGCTATATTTCCTTTTCTTTTTCTTTAATTCGAAAGTTAACTGTTAATTCTAAGGAAAGAGTCGTGGAAAATAACCAGTTGTTTTATTGACAGTTGTTGGGTCCTCATTGGCCAAGAGTCATGACCAATAGGGACGAATAGATGTGTATGTGCCTGTGTGTGTGTGTGGGTGTATGTGATATATATATATATATATATATATATATATATTAAGAAATGGATATAAAGTAACCTACTCGAGTTTCATCATCTGAATCGTCAGGGTTACATCCGCTGAATTAATCGAGTTTTCGATTAATATCAGTTGATACCACCTGGTGGGCACTTAAAAACAGACTTGGGATGACAGCACTACCAAACAGATTCTGTACTCTCAACTGAGAGAGGGATCACATACGAATCGGTATAGACCAAAGCTCAGGTACAAAGACAACATCAAAAAACCTGAAGGGCTTGAACATCTCATAGGCAAGTTGCAAGACGCCAACCAGAGACTGATAAATTGCAAGGAAAAGGATTCGGTGGTGTCATCATCTGGATACGTATGGCAGCAAAGAGTAGTACCTGAGGTACCCTTTAAGGGAATGTCTACAGAATTCTTAACAATTTTGCAACTGCCGCCATGAGAGACCTGCTTTCCTGCGTATCACCATACATTACATTTTTAAAAATGACATTGTGTCTATTTAGACTTGGTGGAAGTCAGAAAAATAATAAAAATTAATAAAAAAAAACAAAAAATACTTATCTGGTGTAACGGAAATGAACTCAGCGAACCGTTTCAAATCCTGGTGAGCCCATCTGTTCGAGTTCTTCGCAACTGGAAATTAGTAGAACAACTAATCTAATATGTATTTACCCAACCCCACGCACAAGCAGGATGTGACAGAGGTCCATTTTTAAGTGGAGTTTGAATTTACAGTTTCCTTCTCCTTGTTGGTGTCGTGCCAAGGATAAAGAACCCATTCTGCCCTATTATTTATCCATAGCTTAATCCATATAAGGTGTTAGCTTCCGAACTAATACTCGCTAATTATTATACACCGTATTTTGAGGCAAATGTGTGGGGATTAAAAATAAAACGAAAATAAATTAGAATAAAAGAAATACAAAAAAAAAAACAAAAAAAACAACAGACTCCCATGGGGCCTTCACCGGAAGAACCTCCGCGCATGTCTGACAAAAAGGACTGTCTCCCGACCCCCAAAGAATCTCTCGGCCATTTCTTTTTAGGCCATAACAGGTCTGGTCGCTCTACTAGCCAGGGGGATATTCCCTTTACAGGCGACTATGACTATCAATAAAGCCTAAGTCATAAACTACCTCTTGCCTTGCTCTTTCTTTTTCGTTCCCTGAATTCCTTCCTTTTCAGCACGAACCACCAAAATGTGATGGGGTTAAAAGTAAAACCCAAAGAACACGCACCAAAGATATCCAGATATGGTAATACTTTTTTTGGTACGATCAACTGCCACTCGCTCGATTCGCCTATGACATCAGCTTTTAAACCGCACACAAATCTTGATGATAACAAATTTCTCTTCGTTTACAGCACAGCCTCAGTTATTTTACTTTTAAAAAACGTAATATTTTAGCTTGAAAATTGAAAGTTTTGAAATAAAAAAGCAATAACTTTGAATCATGGAAATTTCTGTCTTTACAAATATTTCGTCTTTAGTTGAAAATTTTATTTTATTCACATTTTTATAGTGCGTTTAGAAGTAGAAATTTCCGGTAATTTATTTATTTTTTGTTTCGTTTTTTTAGTAAAGTTTTAACTCAAAGAATCTTTCTTAAAATTTATTGAGTGAGGGAAACATGAAATGATTGGTTGATTTCTAAAAAAAAAAAAAGAATGTAAGATTCGTGCATATTAAATAATTGTTATAAAACGTATATAAAAATATGAATCGTTTTATTTATGAATAAAAATGTAAATAAAATAAAATCGTAACTAAAGAAAAAATGTTTGTAGAACCTAAATTTACATGATCAAAGTTTTTTTTTTATTATAGAACTTTCAATTTTCTAAGCTAAAAGTATTACGTTTTAAAAGTTGGTCCTGGCAGTACTGTAAAGCGAAGATTATTTTGTATAAGAAGAGGACTAAGGAATGTTCGAAGTTTGCAAAATATAAGAGATAGAACAGGTTAAGAGTTAAAGAATAACCAAAAACAACTAGAATTCGAATAAAAGACATGTATTACAGACATAAAACAATAGGTTGCAGACTTTCTGGTTTACTGACAAATGTTACAATTTGTCCACTTAACTGAAATACTGAGGTAGGTTGGTTATCGAAGCCCCTTGCTACGGCCATCTGAATAATTCGGCTGATATGATAGACATTCTATGTTGACGTCTGACTCTGGTGCTGGTTGATCAGAAAGAGAGTAAAGATTTGCCTCTTTGGCTTTGCCGCCAAAGTATGCTGGCTCGTGATTGGTTTGTTCGATACCAGAAGCTCATAGACAAAGGACGATAATCCTACCTCAGAATTCTTAATATTTGTTTTCATCAAAGATTTGTGGGCGTGTCCTAAAGGTGATGTCATAGGCCGTACCAAAAAAAGTAATTACGTCCAGATATCTTTAAACCATAAAACACCCAAATCTCTTCCTACCCCAAAACTTCATCAAACCCCATAAAATGAACGTTTCATTATTGTTCATTCTTTCATGGTATAAAATATTTAGCTAAAATAATGACATAATATAGTACAGTCTTTATAAGAAAAATATTGAAATAAGTTTGAATTAAAAATTGTCGTCATTTTTATTAATGGAAGTATGTAGGGGAATATATATATTTTTTTGAAAAACTGTTGTTTGCTGCTGCTGTGAATAATTTCAAATAAATTCAAATCCGTGACACCTGTAGAGCTCAAACGTGTTTGTTTGAAGAAATTAATTATTTTTGAAATCCACAATAAAAGGAATTTTAAAAATTATAACGTGTAATAATCCTCCATAGAAAATAGTTCGGTCTAATTGTTGGCGTCAAGATGCGATAACTATGTCAACAAAGATTAAGATTTACGGAATTAATTTAAAATGCAAAAATTTACGTATATGTAACCGAAACTTTTCTTCTCTTTTTTTTTTCAACACATAAACTGGGAATTGTTCTTAATATTAAACGTAAAGAAAACTTAAAAAGTTAAATTCCATTTTTTATGACGTTTTAAAATATGTTTAACAATTTGCCGCGCATTTGAGAAGTCCGTAAATTGAGCATCATATATATACAGCTTCAACCTCAATACCCTTTGAACGTATCTCACGAAAAATAAATAAATAAATAATAAAATAAATTAGATAAAATAAAATAAGCAATAAAAGCTTAAAAAATAAAACCAGAATTATTTTTGTGCGAGCCTAATAAATGAATTGATGACCACAAAATCACAGTAATTTAGTGTAAAACAAAAAACACAAATTCAATTTTAAGTTATTAATGTGCTTTTAGAGGAGCCACAGACACCACACAATGGAGAGTCTTTCATTTGTTCCGAACAGCAACATGTCTCTCAATTCAATTATATCGGCCAATTAAATTCAGCCCCTTTGTCACATGACCTAATGCACAGCTGAACATGATTTTCGACTTTGTCGCCATTTTTTTTCTCTAGTTTTTTCGGTGTTATCATCAACGTTATTATCTCTGTCGCTATCATAATAATTATCACTTCCCCATCATTATTCTTTTTTAATTTCAGACACTGAATAATAATAATAATAATAATAATAATAATAATATAATAAATAAATTTAACTTGTGAGTTAAGGCTATACCCCCCCCCAAAAAAAAACAAAACACAAGAAAACTTTAATAAAATCCTTATAACTCTGAGGGGGTAAATAAATAATAATAATAATAATTAATAATAATAATAATAATAATTGCACAGAATAATGCCATAAGGACAAACTATATCAAGGCAAATTGATAGACCCAACAAAATAGTAAATGTAGATTATGCGGTAAATATAGATGAGACTGTAAAACCATGTACTCTGCGAATGTAGCAAACTAGCACAAAGGGATACAAAACTAGACACGACTGGGTTGGAAGGTGATCCACTGGCAATTATGCAAAAAATGTAATTTGACACATACAATAAAATGTATATGCATAAACCAGAATCTGTTCTTGAGAACGAAACGCATAAAAATTCTCTGGGACTTTGAAATAAAAACGGATCACCTTATCCCAGCAAGAAGACCAGACCCAGTGTTATAAACAAAAGGAAAGAACTTGTCAACTGGTGTTATTTTGCAGTGCCAGCAGNGTATGTATGTGAATTGGATCTATCGTTACAGATAATAATTAAATTTGCTCTACATTGTATTGAGCACTTTGTATTTGTTTTTCACGGCTTAACTCTGGATTCCGTGCGCTCACAACGATCGTACCCGTACCCACCGGTAAGCCACTACTCATACATAAATACAATATATATATAATATATATATATATATATATATAGAGAGAGAGAGAGAGAGAGGGAAGAGAGAGAGAGAAAAAACACACATAAATCTTATAGACCATTAAATCTTATAGACCCATTAAACTTTAATCTTATAGACCCATTAAATTTTAATCATTGCTAGATACTTTTGATTTTTTAACTGGGATTACTGCGGGTTCAGTTGGTTATTTTGCGATATCGTTTTAAATAAGTCTGACATAACAGAAATAATTTCTGTAATGAGAAAAGAATGAAGATAAGACAAATATATTATGTATAAAAGGGGTTTTATTATTATGTTCGGTGCGAAGGTGTTTGCTAAAACTTAACGCTTTTAGCGGTCTTGAGTCACATACAATTTATAGTAACAAGTAATGCACTTATCTTTACTATTATCTGCTTTATTCGGACTATTGTCCTCATCTACGGAGAAATAAGAGCTCCTTCGAAACCCGTAAATACTCTTATGTTGTACATCTTTGTTCGGATTCATTCATGTATATATTCAGCTACGTTGGAAATTTACCCTGAGCCATTCTAACGTATTATAAAAAACACACATTCAAATCTTATAGACCATTAAATCTTATAGACCCATTAAATTTTAATCTTATAGACCCATTAAATCTTATAGACCATACTTTAACCTATACCATTAAACTTTAATCATTGCTAGATGCTTTTGATCTTTTAACTCTGGGATTACTGCGGATTCAGTTGGTATATTTTGCGATATCTTTATAAATTTGGAAAATACATCTTTAAGATGCGCTGGGATGTATTCTGTTACATAATCTATGCGGTTGCATAAGAGTATTGTCAATCCCCTGTAATTCTGAGGGGATGACCCTTCTCATATCATGCCGGGTCCTTCATGGAAAATTACAGAAGCCCCAAATATGTTGAAGTCACGTGGACCTTTTCAGAGTCCCCAGTTTCAGTTAGATGTCAGGAGAGAGTTGGCCATTTTAGGTCCTGCCTAAAACTGACTCACGCGCGCTAGATGTCTGGTTGGGGATTGAAATAAAGTAACATCAAAATAAATAAAAGTCTTGTTTATTATCTAAAAACTAACAAATGACACAAGGCTTCTGATAGAGAGAAATCCTTAACAGAAAACCAGACCGAAGTCCCAAGTCAACTCCAGACGCAAGACTTAGAAGTATGCAGACCAAGTCAAATGATAAGAATACCAAAAACGACAGAATAGCAAAGCCGACAGGAAGAAAATACGACCAGAAGTAAGAAGTAGAAAGAGATATATAACATATAATTATTTAGTGCCAGTGAAGAAGTGCTATGCCTCAGTAATGTTTTCCTGTGATCATTACAGTTTCGTGTTTTCAACATTATACTGGTTCGCACAGGTGACCCAGTCCAAAATGTTAAATTTCGGGCTTGCATCCCACAATATCCTGCTACTGCATTGTGGCTCGCTTTTTGTATATGCATTTGTGTTCAGTGTCTTTTATAAGAGATTATTTAGCCATGCGAGGCTGGTGGTGGCTTCCATTGCAGTGCTACTGCTTCGAGTACCGCAGCCAAATGGGCATCCTCCTCCACGCCACGCATGTGTCATATTTTTAAAAAGCAGAGATCTTTCCTTGGTTTTTCTATTTCTGTCAGTATGAGACGTCCACAATACCGGAACTGTTGTATATTAAGGTGAGACTTTTTTTTTTTTCCTTTTTTTGATCCCCTCCCTAGTATTGTGTATTCTGTTAATATTACTGACTTCATAGTGCTAGTTTATTTTACTATTGTACGTTGACCCCAACTGATAAATAAGTCTGACATAACAGAAATAATCTCTGTAATGAGAAAGGAATGAAGTGAAATTTTTTTTGGGGGGGGGATTCTGGGCCATGGTGCCTTTATTTTTAAAGCTCGTGGGTGAATTCTTTTTTCTTGAGGAGGTCTTACGTTCCGTCAAGTCAAAATGTTTGTGCTTTAACTTACTTGAAACAGACATGAATTGACTATAAAAACGAATAGGCCTGTTAGAATTCTGCCTGCTTAGGTGACATGTGGGCCGTATATATTAGTAGGCCACTTCTAGTACCTGTTCTAAAGTGATCAAAGAATATATGACTTACCGACAGAGACCCTCTGGAATCATGTGGGGCCATATATATAGTGGGATGTGGATCTTCTAGCGTGGATCAGGTTTTACAAAAGAAAAATGAAACCTTTTTAATGTGAAATGTATTCTCTGGTCATGGTAGGTAATAATAGTGATGATACTACAAGAAAGCAGTATTCCTCAGGAAAAGACTTACGGTTTCCGTCAAGGTCAAAAAATGTTTTGTAATCTTCTTCTTCCCCCCTGTTTTGGGGGGAGAGAATATCACAGGGTGAAGCTAAAGGAAAATGAAAAAATGGTCAAATACCTGGACCTTGCCAGAGAACTGAAAAAGTTATGGAATATGAAAGTGAAAGTGATACCAATTGTAGTTGGTGCACTTGGAACGGTCCCAAAAGGATTGGAAAAGGGTTTGGAGAGTTTGGAAATCAGAGGAAGGATTGATACCACCCAGAACACTGCACTGCTGCAATCTGCCAGAAGAGTCCTGGAGACCTGAGGAGACTTGCTGTCACTCAGACTCCAGTGAAAGACCATCAGCTAACGCTGATGTGAAAACTCAAAAGGAGTAAATTAATAATAATAATAAATAATAATAATAATAATATAATAATAATAATAATAATGCGAGTACAAGACTAGGCACAACTCCGTGGTAAAGGTGATCCACTGGGAACTGTGCAAGAAATTCAATTTTCACCATACACCCAATTGTATATGCACAAACCTAAACCTGTCCTAGAGAACGAGACGCATAAAATTCTCTGGGATTTCGAGGTACAGACGAATCACCTAATCTCGGCCAGGAGTACTGCTTGACAAGAAAAAAAGAACCTGTTATCTCGTGGATTTTGCCGACCACCGAGTCAAAATGAAAGAAAGCGAAAAGATTGACAAATACTTAGACCTTGCCAGAGAACTGAGGAAACTGTGGAACATGAAGGTGAAGGTCGTACCAATTATAATTGGTGCTCTTGGAACGATCCCCAAAGCTCTGGTTTTTACATTTTTGAAAAATAACTCTGTTGAATAGGTGTATACTTACCTTTCTTATTTCTATAATCCACTTATCTTTTTCATAGCTGGTTAGATTTTACGGGATGTCAACACTTGTTGGGTTATTTTATGCCGAAGACGTTTAGTTTTATTCATTCTTGATGGGTATTCAATATTTTTAACTCAAATTTTTAAACACATTTTTGAAGCTCATTTTTTTTCTATTTAACCCATGGATGTGGCCCCAACAGGTACTACCACTCCTGGACAGGGTGGACATGGGAGTAATGGTGATAAAGGGGTACTTTACATTCCCCAAAACTCCAGAATTGGAATTTCCCCATTAGAACGTTATTCGTCTTCTTTCATTTTCCATTTGTTATTTTTCTTCTTTTTCATTCATTCTTTTTCCTTCATCACTCATTCTTTTTTTTCTTTCCGTTTTTTTTTTCACTTTTTAAAATTCATTTTCGATTTATATTTTCATTTTCTCCTTCTCCTTTCCCCATTCCATTGTTTTTCCTTCTTTTCTTTTTCCACTCGTTTTTTTCTTTTTTCACTTCTTTTTTATCCATTTTTATTCGCTCATTTTCGGCTTTCTATTTCCATTCGTTTTTTCACTTTATTTTTTTTTTTTCCTTTGATCTTTTTTCCTTCTTTTCTTTTAGCTTCGGTGGGAGGAGAAAGAAAGCTCTGAATTAAAACCAGTTTTACTCTGTTTAAAAATTCAACTTATGTCACATCCTGCAGGTAGATGGGTTGATTTGGTTTGTTTAATGGCATATCAACCGTCATGGACTATTTAATGGTTTGTTTTTCTTTGTTTAATGACATATCAATCTTCGTGGGTTATTTAATGGTTTCTTTGTTTAATGGCATATCAACCTTCGTGGACTATTTAAATGGTAAGTTTTCTTTGTTTAATGACATATCAATCTTCGTGGGTCATTTAATGGTTTCTTTGTTTAATGGCATATCAACCTTCGTGGACTATTTAATGGTTCGTTTTCTTTGTTTAACGACATATCAATCTTGGTGGGTTATTTAATGGTTTATTTAATGGTATATCAACATTCATGGACTATTTAATGGTTCGTTTTCTTTGTTTAATGACATATCAATCTCCGTGCGTTATTTAATGGTTTCTTTGTTTAAAGGCATATCAACCTTCATGGACTATTTAATGGTAAGTTTTCTTTGTTTAATGACATATCAATCTTCGTGGGTTATTTAATGGTTTCTTTGTTTAATGGCATATCAACCGTCATGGACTATTTAATGGTTTGTTTTCTTTGTTTAATGACATATCAATCTTCGTGGGTCATTTAATGGTTTCTTTATTTAATGGCATATCAACCTTCGTGGACTATTTAATGGTTTGTTTTCTTTGTTTAACGACATATCAATCTTCGTGGGTTATTTAATGGTTTATTTAATGGTATATCAACATTCATGGACTATTTAATGGTTCGTTTTCTTTGTTTAATGACATATCAATCTCCGTGTGTTATTTAATGGTTTCTTTGTTTAAAGGCATATCAACCTTCATGGACTATTTAATGGTAAGTTTTCTTTGTTTAATGACATATCAATCTTCGTGGGTTATTTAATGGTTTCTTTGTTTAATGGCATATCAACCGTCATGGACTATTTAATGGTTTGTTTTCTTTGTTTAATGACATATCAATCTTCGTGGGTCATTTAATGGTTTCTTTATTTAATGGCATATCAACCTTCGTGGACTATTTAATGGTTTGTTTTCTTTGTTTAACGACATATCAATCTTGGTGGTTATTAATGGTTTATTTAATGGTATATCAACATTCATGGACTATTTAATGGTTCGTTTTCTTTGTTTAATGACATATCAATCTCCGTGTGTTATTTAATGGTTTCTTTGTTTAAAGGCATATCAACCTTCATGGACTATTTAATGGTAAGTTTTCTTTGTTTAATGACATATCAATCTTCGTGGGTTATTTAATGGTTTCTTTGTTTAATGGCATATCAACCTTCATGGACTATTTAATGGTTTCTTTGTTTAATGGCATATCAACCGTCATGGAATATTTAATGGTTTGTTTTCTTTGTTTAATGACATATCAGTCTCCGCGGGTTATTTAATGGTTTCTTTGTTTAATGGCATATCAACATTCATGGACTATTTAATGGTTTCTGTTTAATGGCATATCAACATTCATGGACTATTAATGGTTTGTTTTCTTTGTTTAATGACATATCTTCGTAGGTTATTTAATGGTTCTTTGTTTAATGGCATATCAACCTTCATGGACTATTTAATGGTTTGTTTTCTTTGTTTAATGACATATCAATCTCCGTGGGTTATTTAATGGTTTCTTTATTTAATGGCATATCAACATTCATGGACTATTTAATGGTTTCTTTGTTTAATGGCATATCAACATTCATGGACTATTTAATGGTTTCTTTGTTTAATGGCATATCAACATTCATGGACTATTTAATGGTTAGTTTTCTTTGTTTAATGACATATCAATGTTCGCGGGTTATTTAATGGTTTCTTTGTTTAATGGCATATCAACCTTCATGGACTATTTAATGGTTTCTTTGTTTAATGGCATATCAACCTTCATGGACTATTTAATGGTTTGTTTTCTTTGTTTAATGACATATCTTCGTAGGTTATTTAATGGTTTCTTTGTTTAATGGCATATCAACCTTCATGGACTATTTAATGGTTAGTTTTCTTTGTTTAATGACATATCAATCTTCGCGGGTTATTTAATGGTTTCTTTGTTTAATGGCATATCAACCTTCATGGACTATTTAATGGTTCTGTTTAATGGCATATCAACATTCATGGACTATTTAATGGTTTGTTTTCTTTGTTTAATGACATATCTTCGTAGGTTATTTAATGGTTTCTTTGTTTATGGCATATCAACCTTCATGGATTATTTAACGGTTTGTTTTCTTTGTTTAACGACCATTAAATAGTCTATGAAGGTTGATATGTAATTAAACAAAGAAACCATTAAATAACCCATGAAGATTGATATCTTCATGGGTTATTTAAATCATATAGGTGTTAGGGCTTGACGTGACCAACCGATTGATCGGAGGGGCCCTCTCTGACCGCCCGTCTAGCCCAAGATAGGGCCAAAGTGGAGTATTGCAAGTCATGAACTGCTCATCCACCTGGGTTCTATCCTTAAGCATCATGGGTCGCCACCCACGGTCAACAGGTGGCCCCATTGGAAGAGTCTTATCCTTCTGCAGAGGTGCATTCTAACGCCCCAGTCGACAGGGCGGGCTGTTTTTTTTGGTCCGGTTTGGCTCAATCTGTAGGGCACTTGACTAGGAATCGAAGGGTTTTTGTTTGATACCGGCCCTCGCCAACTCAGCATATAAGTAGTACAGGGATCTATGTGGTAAAGTGAGGAGCTGATGGTAAGTGAAAAGAAAACAATCTCCTTGGTCTAGCACAAGTGAAAAGAGGATAGACTCCTTCACTGTCTGGGTGATACCAACTTTAGGCCACACAGACGACTTTACTTACAGCTGGTTTGAATTCAGAATTTTCATTCTCCTAGACTGGTTACCTTACCAAGGCTAAATAACCCAGTCTATCCTACTATTTTTACCTATGAGGCCATGAGGCTATGCTGATAGCACAAATGTTCCTTCTCCTAGACTGGTTACCTTACCAAGTCTAAAGAACCCAATCTGCCCTACTATTTTTACCTATGAGGCCATGCTGATAGCACAGATCTCCATGACTCTTCCGCGCCATCTGTCACTATCTGCCATCACTCCTGGAAGGTCCTCTGCACAACATCTAGTATCTGTACATCAATGTAGGTTTCTGCTGGCTGACCCACAATGGTGTGCCCATGAGTAGGTGTGTTATATACCCACTCAATATCTCGGGTATATACATGGAGGCGCGCGGTCTAATGGTTAGAGTCGTAGAAAATGGACTTGTCGACCCGAGTTCAAATCCTGGACGAAGCTGTTTGCATTTCACATGGTACTAATACCCTTGGGAAAGGTATGAATCCTACTCTCCCTCCAGCTATGGGTAAAAAGCAGGGCAGACTGGGCTCTTTAACTATGGCTAGGTAACCAGTCTAGAAGAAAAACTCTGAATTTAAAACCTGTTAAACTCCACTTAAGAAATTGACCTTGTCACATCCTGCTCATGCGGAGGGGTCGGTAAATATATATACATGGCAGAGAGAGAGAGAGAGAGAGAGAGAGAGAGAGAGAGAGACAGACTAGAGGATAGATGAGGGCTCCTACTTGTTACTCTCTGTTTCTACTGCTCCAAACCTGCTTACTCACTAGACCTGTCTTATACTTCTACATGATAAACAACAAAAATATAGTATATATCAGTTTAAAAACAAACAAGAAATCTGGAAAAACCAGATAGTGTAATGGTTAGAATCCCCGCCTGTCAGCTAGGGTTCGAATCACACACAAAACAGTTTCCTGTCTATAACTCTGCTGATGAGGCATAATATGCCGAAATGTACATATAGAGATCGACTTTTTTCTCGATTTGTTTACGCCTTATATCTATATATATAAAAGGAAGTTTGGTATGTACGTGTCGACCTATAACTCCAAAAAGAGACGTCACTCAGATTCAAAATCTTGCATACACATTAATATCCTAAGAAATACACCAAATTTGATTATTGATTTTACTGATTAAGGGATATAATTAATTAATTAAACAAAAATCAAATGATTTGTGATAATCATGGCATGGCTGCTGCTGCTAATATAAAAAAAAAATTCGCTGGTTGCTGGCTATATCAGCAGTGATTCAAAATTGCAGCACAAAACTGCTGTTAATTTGAAGCAGTCAAATTCGTGCCCTAATTTGTTGAGCTGTTTTCTTGGGCTGATTTGTACAGGTTGATTCTTCTTTCGTCTTCGACTCATTTCTTCGGGTTGGGGATTTCTTGTTTAAATGAATCAACAAGACCTAGTTGTTTTTCTTAAGTCTTTATTTAACAACCCAGCCCCAGATTCAACCATTGGTGAGTGTGACTCCGAGAAATGTCCGCTCTCCTTGAGTGAGGGAGTCTATCCTCTTTTCATTTGCGCTAGACCAAGGAGATTGGGTTTTTTTTTTAGCATCTGAGGTGGAGCACCACATGTCCGCTCTCCTAGTCATATCTAACATAAAACTATCTCACACCTATAATCGCGCACATCAGGAGGGGTCAAGTCAGGGTCATCATAAGTCAATCATAACCCTAATGGTTGTGGAAATTCCCCACTTAACTCCCTCCAATTTTAAATCTAACAAATTCTTATTCAAAATATTCTTACTACAGTACATACACAATTAATAAGCTGCCTATGAATTGTGTAAGTGGTGCCCAGAGAAGAACATCACTTATGAGCTCGTCCTTGCTTCTCTTTTTCTCCAGTAGTATTCAACATGTCTTGTTTGACTTACCTGGATGGTTCGTGTTACTGTTAATGATTGCTAAGCCTGCTTCGGCCCCTGGAGCTCCAGCTGTTTTTTTTTAAAGATATTTTTTATTTATTTTATTACACTTTTATTAATGAGTGGTAAGTTTATTAGCCGACGCTGCAGTGTTTCGATCTGTTAAGTAGATCTTCTTCAGGGCTTTTGTTGATATAAGGAATAGTAAAAAAATTTTATCACAGAATAATGAGGAAGACTATGATAGTCCTTGTTTATCAATCTGTTAAAAAAAAAGAAGAAAAAATCTGTTCAAAAAAACAGATTTTTGAACAGATTGATAAAGAAAGACTATCACAGTCTTCCTCATTATTCTGTGATAAAATTTTTTTTACTCTTCCTTATATCAAAAAAAGCCCTGAAGAAGATCTACTTAACAGATCGAAACACTGCAGCATCGGCTAATAAACTTACCACTCATTTTTATTTAAACCTGTGTTTTTTCAAATTTCTCACTATACTTTATCTCTCTCTCTCTATATATATATATATATATATTTTTATCCAGGTACCAGTTTGTATTTACGAGTGTGTTATATACCTCTTTTATTCTTCTGGCCGGATCTGCTTCTTCTATCTTCTAATGGTTTTGTATATCTTCTACAGGTCTCGTCTGGTCTTCTTATCTGGGGATTCCGTGTCTGGTTCTGCTGGGGACCATTTCTTATCAGAAGCCTTGTGTCATTGTTAGCTTTTAGTAATAACAAGACTTCGATTTACCTTTGATGTTATTTTATTCAGGATCCCCAGAACCAGACAAATGCGCGCTGAGAGTCACATCTTTGCTAGCTTCTAACTCTGCAACTGACTAATTGCAACTGACTTACTGAGTTCCTTACACCTTAAACCGGAAGGGCTTCTATCACTTCCGATTCTCACGATCATCCCAGAACGCAAGGTGAGAGTGAGGTCAAGCATTGTCACTCACTCTCAAGGCCATCAGCTGTACTGATTGCCATAAGGATTTCTATACTACCTTAAAAAGTAATAGGGATCCAATTAATATGTAACAAGTGAAGAGGGAGTGAAAATGATTTCTTAAGGGATTAGTCCCGCCAAAGGAAGGTAACTCTATGGGTTATTTATTTAAATATAGATCGGTCGTCTCTTCCTGCAAGAAAGAGAGGTACCCCTTCCTTGAAACGATGTATGTGTGCATGGTCACATATATATATATCCAGCCTTCCTCAGGTTTACCCCGTGTATCCTCTGAGCATAGTAATGACCCAACCTGGGAAATCATTTTTAATAGTTTGACCATTGCTCAAACAAGGAATCAAAGAAATTTTGATTTATTTTGTTTTACGGCATATCAACCTCAGTGGGTCATTTAATGCCGACAAAGTTTTGAAATAAATTCATTCTTAATGGATAATCAAATTTTGTTTATAAACTCATTTTTTCTATTTAACCCATAGATGGGACTCTAACAGGCACTACCACTCCGGGTCAGAGTGGACCAGGGAGCAATGGCGATGAAGGGGTGCTCAACATTCCCCAAACCTGGAATCTCACCATCAGATAGAGTTTAACGTCATTCCCAGGACATGGAGACCCTCAGCCATCACCTTCTAGCACCCATATAATAAGGATTGGGGCTTGCCATAAGGGCAATAGGGTTGGGGCAATCATATAGGTGCTAGTGCTTGACATGACCAGCCGATTGATCGGAAGGGGCCTCTCCGACCGCCCGTCTAGCCCAAGTAAGGTTCTAAGTGGAGTGCTGCAGATCATGGACTGCTCATCCACCAAGACTCTGTCCTTAAGCATTACGGGTCTCCACCCATGGCTAACAGCTGGCCCCATTTGGGGGAGTCTTACTCCTCTGCAGAGGTGCTTTTTAACGCCCCACCAACAGGGCGGAAAGAACTTTTGAAGATATTATTCAAATAATGATGCCATTGTTTTTGTCCGCCTATGTTTTTACATACCACAATAAAGATGAGGATAACAGTCCAAAAAATAAAAATCATTATTAACAGTCCTATTATTATTGACGATGGGGGTCATTTTAAAAATATAATATATATATATATATATATATATAATTTCTTAAAAGATTAAAAAAAAAAAAAAAATCTGCATCTGTGCAAGTGACTCTGCAGGCCGATTCTTGCGTGACAGTCTTTGGTGCACTGAATGTACACAAACTGTGATGCTTTCTGGGGCTGCTGTCTTTTTTTCCCTCTTTCTGGCTCTCTTTGCTGTCAAGATTACTCTCCTCTCCACCTCACCCCTCTTCGTGCCTCATTAACATTAAGGCCCCAAGCCGCTCGCTTTTAGCATTTAACTCCCATGCTATAGAATATTAAAGAAAAATTAGCACTTAACTCTTTGCCTACCAAATTTCATTCTTTTTTGGCTATGTTTTTACATACCACAACCTATTATAATCTTATTATAATGGAGATTGTGGGTTTGTCTGTCTGTAACCAAAACTATATTACTATACAAGTCACAATTCCTTTAGTTATTTACATCATATTCTCCATGATTTTATTTTTATTTAAACCTCAATTATTAATAAAACTGTTTGACATCATTAACACTGTTGACCATATCTACATGATATTTTCCACGTACCCCACTTGTACGGGTCAGGCACAAGGCCCTATTTATGTGGGACCACCTACAAGCCGAGACTCATGGGGTGGCGGGTGAAAAATTGCGTCGATCCCGTCGGCATTCCCCCTCAAGGGGGGCGCCTCAGGCACTGGTCAATAAACCCAGTCCTGCCCCTTTAAATCGAGGGGGCAGGTGTTGCCTGGGGGGATGGCCCCCTGGGATTGACGCCGTTAATTATAGCAATGGTCCAGAGGCCGAAGCCACTGTTGACCATATCTACATACTAATAACATGCAATTGTATTTATATATACAACAAAATAGAGGTTTACAGTGTGAACGGGAAGGCTAATTTGCATATTGATCTTAAAAAATTGATTTTGATAAATATATGCTTAGTATTATTGATTTCTAATTGTTTGGTTTTATCTTATTGAATATGAGCAAAAATATCTTCAATAAATCTTAAAAGAAATCCCTTAACAAGAAGAAATAACTAATATTATTCTTTACTTCCTATTTTAACTAAACTGTTTAATTAGGAACATTTACCAATGAAAGACGGAAGTAACGGAAAATGATGGAAGAGTTAGTTTCAAAGTTGTTCTATTTTTCAATCATACCCCCTCTGTTCAAAATCTTTTTATCTACATTCTTATTCAGTTTCATTAGCCTTTCTAATTTAATATCATATTTTATTATAAAATTTAACTAAAATACTTGCACCCGGAGGTGCATATATTTGCTAATAATAATAATAATAATAAGGAGTCCTTCTGCTCAATTATAATAAACTAACCATTAGTTTTTGTACTTTGATCATAATAGTTCTTCAACACCTGTTTGATGAGTACCTGCTGTATCTTCCTGCCTTCCGTGGATGTTTCCTGATTATCCGAGCGTAGTAATGATCCAACCTAGGAAATCATTTTTAATAGTTTGACTGTTGATCAAACAAGGAGTTGAGGATCATTGTTTTTGTACGCCTATCGTTCCGACATATGTCATGAGAAGAATCATGATCATTTAATCATTTGGACCAAGTAACCAATAAGCACCCCAAATCATCAACTTAATGAAAGGTTCATATTTTAACTCTACATCGGTAAGTTTCGCTTTCAAATATTTGAAAATAAACAAACATGATTTTTTCAATTAAATTGTATCTGACAAAAACAAATTTTACAAATTGTGTGATACTATTTCTGAACGACATCCTTTTATTTAAATAAACATAAAACATATTTTGTAAATAAAAACTGTATTTTTATTTAAATAAACATAATTGCATTTCTCTTCTGATTAAATAAAAACTATTTTAGTATATAAACGTCTTTCCTCTTTTTTTAAATCATCGTAAATGTTGAAAAATATTCATAAATTTCTGATTAAAAAATATTTATTTAAAAAAAAGATTTTGCTATTGAATTCTATTTTGATTACGTGTACCAACCATCTATTTAAAATAAACTTCTGATTAAAATCATTTGTTTACAAAAATTTGGAAGCGGAAGCGGTGACGAGTTAAAATATGAACCTTTCATTAAGTTAATGATTTAGGGTGCTTATTGGTTACTTGGTCCAATCATTTTAAAAAAATTTTTTTAAATGATCATGATTCTTCTTGTGACACATGTCAGAATGATAGGCTGAACAATGACGTCATTATTTGAATAAAATCTTCAAAAGTTCTTGTTCAGCCTATCGTTCTGACATGTGTCACGAGAAGAATCATGATCATTTAAAAAAAAAAAAAAAAAAAAAAAAAAAAAACATAGATTCTTGAATGAAACATAGGAGCACCCACATTCTTGAGAATGAGCAAAGATGGTCAGAAGAACGTGTTTGATCAAATGGGTATTTCTGACCATCTTTGGTCATTCTCAAGAATGTGGGTGCTCCTATGTTTGTAGGGCTCAATTTACTCGGATTTTAAATGGAAGAATAAAAATCGAGTGTTGTGTCCCACAAATTCAACACAAAATAATAAACATATATATTCATACTCACGGTAAATATCAACTCCCAATGAATAGAAATTATTTTATCCACACATAAAAAAAACAACAATTTTTTCAGAATTGAAAATGTACATTTAACCATCACCATTTACGATAAAAAAAAAAAAAAAAAAAAATGAAAAATGATAAAAATATCAAAACATGAAATTGTTCGAGGCCAGTCATTTTTTTTTTTTGTTGCAAAGATCTCCTTTCTGATTGTTTGGATTTTGTAGAAAACATATCTTTTTTTTTTTTAAAAATGTATGGAGAAAGAAAAAAGAAAAGAAAAAAAGAAAGAAGAAAGAGAAAAGAGAAAGAAAAGAGAAAAGAGAAAGAAAAGAGAAAGAGAAAGAAAAGATAGAAAGAGAAAGAAAAAGATAGAAAGAAAAAAGAAAGAAAGAAAAGAGAGAGAGAAAGAAAAGAAGAGAGAAGAGAGAAAGAAAGAAGATAGAAAGAAAGAGAGAGAAAGAGAAAGAAAGAGAAGAAAGAGAAAGAAAAGAAAGAGAGAAAGAGAAAGAGAGAAAAAGAGAAAGAAAAAAGAGAAAGAAAAAAGAGAAGAAAAAGAGAAAGAAAGAAAGAAAGAGAGAAAGAAAAAAAGAGAAAAGAAAAAAGAGAAAGAAAAAAAAGAAAAAAAAAAAGAGAAAGAAAAAAAAGAAAGAGAAAGAAAAAAAGAGAAAGAAAGAAAAAAGAGAAAGAAAAAAAAAGAAAAAAAAGAAAGAAAAAAAAGAAAAAAAAGAAAGAAAAAAAAAAGAAAAAGAAAGAAAAAAAGAGAAAGAAAAAAAGAGAAAGAAAGAGAAAGAGAAAGAAAAAAAGAGAAAAAGAAGAGAAAGAAAAAAGAGAAAAGAGAGAAAAGAGAAAAAAGAAAAGAGAGAAAGAAAGAAAAAAGAGAGAAAAGAGAAAGAGAAAGAGAAAGAAAGAGAAAGAAAGAAAAGAAGAGAAAGAGAGAAGAGAAAGAGAAAGAAAGAAAAGAGAAAGAAAGAAAGAAAGAGAAAGAGAAAGAGAAAGAAAAAGAAAAGAGAAAGAAAGAAAAAGACAAAAGACAAAAGAAAAAAAAGTAAATAAAAATAAAAATAAAAAATAAAAATAAAAATAAAATTATTTGTTTGTATTAATGTAAATTTACAAGAGACAGAACAATGAATTTATGAAGAACAATAA
>CM042181.1:40019161-40071661 GCA_023376005.1 Doryteuthis pealeii | reverse complement strand
AGATGCTGCCTCCGTAGCATAGTTGGAAGCGATACTCAAGACCGAATGACTTTACGAGGGGGGAGAAGCAGAAACCGACCTCGCGGAGGGCAAGGAGCTGCTTCTCTTTAAACTGCGCCAATTTCTGGATAAACCTGTGGATATACTTCGACGTTGCTTTCTTTTTGCACATCATACTTGGCTTAATGGCTTTGTTAAAATTGTGAGCGACCACGGAATGATTTCCAATGGAAGCAAATTTCCGACAACTATCCGATTTTACCTTGGTGCAAAACGCGCGACGCATCTTGTAAAGTTCGTACAAAACCCTGCCTAGCAACTTGTCCGCTCCGACTTCTTCTTCGATAGCCTTCGGGCAGATTATCCTTTGGACATCCTTGCTGATCTGGGCAATGTCGACCAGGGACATCCCCGACGCGACGAGGGGTGACAATACAGACTCATATCCAAGGAAATCCTCGTCGATATCTAAAACTACGCTGTCCGCTTTGTGGATCCAGCCGCTGTGTTTAAATTTCTCGATGGCAACGTCCTCGCGGATTTTTTCTAATTTGATGGTTCGTTTAATGTGGCAATGCGTGGGTAAGATGTTTTTTTCGACTCTGGTGGAATTGATGAAGCTATACACGGAACATTTTTTCTGAGACGTCTTCTCGTGACTGATACACGCGCAGAATGCACGCATCTTCCCAGCCGTCTTTTTAGGCTCGTCGATTTTCGCCCAGCCGATATGCGCAAAAGCCGAACGGTAGGTTTCGTTATGATTCTTTGAGTCCCACTTTGGCCAAATCCACACGTACCGGTTAAAGAGATCAGATGTGATGGCCGTCTAAAAAAAAAAAAAAAAAAAAAGAGAAAATTAAAAGTTTTATAGGATGTTTGGTTTGGTTTGTTTTATGGCATATCAACCTGGTGGGTCATTTAATGCCGACAAAGTTTTGAAAAATTAATTCTTAATGAATACTAAATTTTTTTTATAAACACATTTTGGTTATTTCCTATAAATCTAATATAAACAAAGGGGAACCACTCTTGACTGATAAATTATTTATTTATTTATTGATCTACTTGGAAAAAAGAAGACGGGGTGAGGGTTAGGGTTTAGGGTTAGTTTAATGGGAAAATTAATAAATAATTTATCAGTCAAGAGTAGTTCCCCTTTGTTTATGTTACTTATAGGAAATAACCTACATTTTTCTATTTAACCCATAGATGGGACCCTAACAGTTAGTGAGGACCGGTATCGAACCAGGAAAGAGGTTCCCAGCCGATCACTTTACCAACTGAGCTAAACCAGAATAAGCATATATGGACTCCACAACACAAACACAATGCTGTTAAAATGAAAATATTTTATATCATATATATATATAAATTTTTGGTACAGGCAAATTTATATATGTTGAGGGTAAAGTAAGGAGCTGATGGCAGGTGTGGCGCTCCACCTCAGACGCCAAAATAATCTCCTTGGTCTAGCGCAAGTGAATAGGGGATAGACTCCCTCGCTGATTGGCCGATACTGACTTAAGGCCGCCCGACGACTTACTTACTTACTTACTTAGATCACATGGTTCCGGCCTAGTCTATAGGTAAGAGCGGGCATCTAGCACACACCTTATATGTAGAAAATCTCAACACTTATCCATCTGCAGAGGTGCAGTCGGTGCATTCTAACGCCCCAGCTGACAGGGAAGTTGCGTTTTTATTTGAAGTATGAAAGTTAAACAAATGAAAAACGGAGCTTCGGTCCCGGTACTTTTTAATCTATTAATAATGGAGATTTGCTTTCGGTTTTTGTCTAACAAAAACTGCGCCACTGCTTATGTCACATTACCCAACATAATCCAACGTCATAACAGAATAAATATACTCAAAATGTGAGCATGCAATGTTAGACAATCCTCATTATTTCAATAAATAGATGCCCGGCGTTATATATTTATATATAGATTGTTTTATTCTAATATATTTAAAGTTATCGGAACTGTTTCCATTTCAAATTGTCTTCTTTTTTTTTTACTCCTTTAATAAATTTGACGATTTTACATACTTATGGTACACACTCTATGACATTGAATTTTCAGCTCCCATCCCCTTAGGCAATATCTTTCAAAAACATTATTTTTACATCGCCCGGAGGGTGTATTTTTATTTTGCTAGTTGCAACTCATGATGCAAGATATTGAATTTTTCTACCTAAAGGGAAGTAACTCTTCATATAATAAAAGTTTATTTTAAACAGAATTTGATCAGACGTCAAATAGATTGTCCCTATTGTCACAGAATTCCTCCTAGAATATACAATATTAGCAGAACCCGTAGCATTTCCACGAAAATCATGAGGAACTATTTAAGCCAGAAACGATAATTTGCAATTGCATCTAACATATATATATATATATATATATATATATCTTATTATAATGGAGATTGTGTGTTTTTCTGTCTGTAACCGAAACTATATTCCTACTCAAATCACAATTCTCTTAGTTATTGACATCACATTCTCCATGATTTTATTTTTATCTAAACCTCAATTATTAATAAAATTGTCTTACATTATTAATACTGTTAACTATGTCTACATACTGACAACATGCAATTATATTTATATATACAACAAAATAGCGGTTTACAGTGTGAACGGGAAGGCTAATTTGCATATTAATATTAAAAAATCGAATTTAATAAATATGTGCTTAGTATTATTGATTTCTAACTGTTTGGTTTTATTTTAATGAATATAAGGAAACACCTCTTCAATGAATCTTAAATGAAATCCATTAACAATATAAAATAACTGTCATTTTATTCTTTACTTCCTCTTATAACTAAATACTTAAATTAGAAAAAATAACAATGAAAGACAAGAGTGATGGAAGAGTAAGTTTCAGTTGTTCCATTTTTTATTATACTCCCTCTGTTTCAAATCTTTTTATCTGTATTCTTATTTAGTTTCATTAGCCTTTCTAATTTAATACAATATTTTATTACATTAAAACTTAAATACTTGCACCCGGAGGGTGCATATATTTGCAAGTATATATATATATATATATATATATATATATATATACACACACACACACATGTCCCCTCTGGCTGGAACATTTCATTTTTAAAATTGGGTGAAATAAAATGGAACAAATAAGCAATCTGCAATTAAGAGACACCAGATAATCTTTATTCAAATTTTTGCATTGCATTTTGGACGGTCTCATTTTTAACCAGAGGGTGTTGCAGGATGATAACGGACAGAAGATTTAGGAACAACTGCTGCCCTGGGAATGGATTCGCTGAAACTTCGGCGTCTGGCAACTGAGCTGGTAAACGCTCATAAGATCATTAATCATCTTAACAACAGCAACCTTGAGCACCTTTTTGATCTCCATGTTTCTAACACACATGGGCATGTCTACAAAGTCAGAAAACAGCACTGCTCACGTGACTTTCGGAAACATTTCTTCATGCTAAGAATTGCAGAGGCATGGAATAAACTGCCTGCATCTGTTGTAGGATGCCGAAACACTGCATCTTTCAAAGCCTCCATGCTTCCTGTAAACCACCAACACTATACCTGATACCACGTGCACACATACATACATACATATATATATATTATTACTGTATGCTATTCATGTTCCTGACACTAATACATTATTCTATGTACTAGACATGAGACTTTGATGAGTTTTGGTGCACCTGAGCACTGTACACAATAAATTTCATTATTAATACTAGCAAATATATGCACCCTCCGGGTGCAAGTATTTAAGTTTTAATGTAATATGATATTGTATTAAATTAGAAAGGCTAATGAAACTGAATAAGAATGCAGATAAAAAGATTTAAAGCAGAGGGGGTATAATAAAAAAAATAGAACAACTGAAACTTACTCTTCCATCACTCTCGTCTTTCATTGTTATTTTTTCTAATTTAAGTATTTAGTTAAAAGAGGAAGTAAAGAATAAAATGACAGTTATTTTTTCTTGTTAATGGATTTATTTAAGATTCATTGAAGAGATTTTTGCTTATATTCATTAAAATAAAACCAAACAATTAGAAATCAATAACACTGAGCACATCTTTATTAAATTCGATTTTTTAATATCAATATGCAAATTAGTCTTCCCGTTCACACTGTAAACCGCTATTTTGTTGTATATATAAATACAATTGCATGTTGTTAGTATGTAGATATGGTTAACAGTATTAATAATGTAAAACAATTTTATTAATAATTGAGATTTAAATAAAAAATAAAATCATTGAGAATGTGATGTTAATAAATAAGGGAATTGTGACTTGTATAGTAATATAGTTTCGGTTACAGACAAACAAACACATAATCTCCATTATAATAAGACATAGAGCAGAAATAAGAAATCAAGGGAAATAACTCTTCATGTAATAAAAGTTTATTTTAAGCAGTACTTTATCAGCAGCTTAGTAGATAATCTCTATTGTCAGAATTATTCTTAGAATATACAATATCAGAAAGAAAGAAATTAACAGGATCTATCCATGCAAGAAAGGATAATTTGTAATTTTATTAAATAATAGCAGGTCCTGTGGATACACCACATTAAGATAATTTAATTATTACGTTTTATATTTGTATTTTTTAGAGATCAAGCTGTGCAATAAAACACCAGACATGGCAGAGAAAAAGGGTGATATGCTTTGATATGGTATTGGGTTAAAGACTGCTGTGTTATTCGTCATTAGAGTTTTGAAATTGTGAAAGTGATTACTCAATCAGTTTAAATGAGTCATTATTCTTAATACAAAAAAAATTATATGGTTTCAAATATTCCTAATACTAACTAATACTAATAATTATACACAATTATATGTTTCAAGTATTCCTATCTATAACTAATAATTTATACACAATTATATGGTTTCAAGTACTATTCCTATCTAATACTAATAATTTATACACAATTCTATGGTTTCTATGGTTTCAAAGTATTCCTATCTAATACTAATAACTTATACACAATAATACGGTTTCAAGTATATCCTATAACTAATACACACTTATACACAATAATATGGTTTCAAGTATTCCTATCTAATACTAATAACTTATACACAATATGGTTTCAAGTATTCCTATCTAATACTAATAACCCTAACAGGTATTACCACTCCAGGTCAGAGTGGAACTGGGAGTAATTGCAATGAAAGGATACTCCATACTAGAACTCCATAACTGGATGCAGATCTATTTGACCCATTGATGGGACCCTCACAAGTATTATCACTCCGGGTCAGAGTGGATCTGGGTGTAAATAATACCTAATAATATTCGTTTTGATTCTATAATGTAAACATTTGTTTCGAAATACAACTTATCAAACCACTTTAAACAGGGGAGGTAACTATATATTTTTAAAAAGTCAAGGGAGATAACTCAAGTTGGAATAGTCAATTTATCATACCATATTATATCCACGGTTCCCACTAATTACTATTATTATTTTAAACAATTTGCTACAGCGTATTACATTACTAAGTGGTCACCCATTTAAGTCACCACCGACATCACAATCCCCTTGGATATTTAAATAACAGTTTCAATCATTTTATTTTTATTCAAATATTAAGAAAATTGTGTTGCATTATTAATAATTTTGTCTTTATCTTTGGTGAGAAAGAGAGTTAAATGAAGATTATTATACTTTTTACATATTGAACTATTAGCAATAGCTCTTAAGTAAACATATCAAATTTGTAATAAGTTAAATTATTATACTGTGGTATATCCACCGGTCCAGCTAATACTTGGTAATTTTATTTCGCTATGTTGATAGTAATGGTATTTTTTTTTTAATTAGGTTGACAGCGATGGTATAATTTTAAATTTTTTTTAGCTAGTTTGATAATGACCGTATAATTTTTAGCTACGTTGATAATGAGCGTATAACCTTTTTTTTATAGCCAGGTTGATAATGAGCGTATAACCTTTTTTTTATATAGCAGGTTGATAATAGCAGGTTGATAATGAGCGTATAAACTTTTTTTTTTTATATAGCCAGGTTGATAATGAGCGTATCCTTTTTTTTTATATAGCTAGGTTGATAATGACCGTATTTTTTTTTATATAGCTAAGTTGATAATGACCATATAACCTTTTTTTATATAGCTAGGTGATAAATGACCATATAACCTTTTTTTTTTATAGCTAGGTTGATAACCTTTTTTTATATAGCTAGGTTGATAATGACCGTATAACCTTTTTTATATAGCTAGGTTGATAATGACCGTATAACCTTTTTTTTATAGCTAGGTTGATAATGACCTTTATAACCTTTTATAGCTAGGTTTATATGACCGTATAACTTTTTTTTAGCTAGGTTGATAATGGCCGTATAATTGATGGGAGAGAGAGAGAGAGTGTTAAATCAAGATTATTATACTTTTTACAAATTGATCTATTTTGAAATAGCTCTTAAGTAATCATCTCAAACCTAATAGTAAATTATCATACTGTGGTATATCCACAGTCCCTGCAAGTAACCATAACTTTGGTGCTTACCATGATATAGGAATCACTGTTTTCAAAGTTTGACCTTAAATAATATATTTAATTATTTTTCATTCGCTTTTAAAATTCCTAGCAGACGACAAAAATGCTAATACCTATATTTTCCCATTAAACTAACCTTGATACCCCAACCCCCCTAAATACCCTTATTTAAAATCAAGTTTTATTACAAAATGTGTGGGTTCTGTTTTTTCTGTGTCACCTTAATTTTGACACCTTTGTGCAAATTCAGCCCAACTGTTAAGATAGAGCGGTTCCGATATGGGGGATCGATTTACTATAAACTTATACGGGGGAAATGAGCACCCCTGAAAACTCGAAAAATAAAGAACTTTTTTTAATTATTTTTTTTACAGTCAGATAGATTGGTGTGCAATCTGGGGTTCCAGATGCTCAGGTCTGCCCTAAAATTAACCATAACTTTGGTGCTTACCATAATATAGGAATCACTGTTTTGTGTCATGAATTCCAGCTGGTTTCTTCTTGGCCATCGGAAGAATGGATAACCAGGAATATTTAGCGGCATATTGGAATCAGCATTTGCATCAATATGAATCTGAAAGAAAAGAACATTTTTATTAAAGAATATAAACCTTTGAATTTACTGCATATCAACCTCAACAAGTCATTTGAGGATGATAAAGTTTCGAAATAAAATTCATTCTTGGATAATTAAATTTTAAAAAAAATTAAATTAAAAAATTTTTTTTTTTTTAAATTTAAAAAAAAAAAAAAATTTTTTTATTATTATTTGCTCATGTTTTTCTACTTCACCTATAGATGGGACCCTAACAGGTACTACCACTTCAGGTCAGAGTGGACCAGGGAGCAATATAAACCTTTGAATTTGTTACATAATCTATGCGGTTGCATAAGATTATTGTCAATCCCCTGTATTTCTAAAGGGATGGCCCTTTTCATATCACAGGCGGAACTTTCCATGGAAGATTACAGAAAGCCCGCAAACTACGTGAAGTCACGTGGGACCTGGTTGGGTCCTCAGTTTTCAGTTGCACGTCGGGCAGAGAAGATTTCCTGCCTTAAATGGAACTCGCGCTATGTCAGTCAGACATTTAGTTACATGAAATGTATAGTTAAGTAAATAAAAGCTTAAGAAAATAACACAGTTTTGTGGTTGGTGAATGTCTTGGTAACAAGACTGATCTAGAAGAAGAAATGAGTTAAGTGCGACCGACCACCAAGACGAAGTCCAGATGTTAGAAGAGACCTAGAAAAATTTAAGATGTCAAAGACACCAGAAGAAGAATAGAAGTAATGAAAAGGGTATGCAACAAATTTACTGCATATCAACCTCAACGAGTCATTTTAGGATGATAAAGTTTCGAAATAAAATTCATTCTTAATGGATAATTAAATTTACAAAAAAAAAAAAAAAAAAAAAAAAAAAAAAAAAAAAATTTATTTACTCCTGTTTTTCTACTTCACCTATAGATGGGACCCTAACAGGTACTACCACTTCAGGTCAGAGTGGACCAGGGAGCAATGTTGATGAAAGGTTTGGTTTGTTTTACATCATATCAACCTCAGTGGGACATTTAATACCGACAAAGTTTTGAAATAAATTCATTCTTGATGGATAACAAATTTTTATTTATCAACTCCTGTTTTTCTATTTAACCCATACTAAATGCAAAAAAAAAAAATCCATTTTGTTATGATTTAAATTTTATTTTTTTTAGTTACCTTCACGAATATAAATCAAATCTTCATTATTTTTGCTCAAAAACCAAGCTCTGGTGATATTTAATGTGAATATATATATATTTACTTTGTCGTTAATTGCTTTATTTTTCGAAGTTTCCTCCGGACATACAGATACACACAACTGCCCTTTATATGTGTATAGATAGATATATAAATATAAAATTATATATTTATTTATTTAAAAAAAAACAAAAAAAAAAAAAAAAACGCCCAGTGGCCAAAAGGCTGCTTGGCACACCAGGTGTGCCAGTGCCTCTTTTAACCGCCAACACTGTTATCACACGTAGTTAGCAGCTGAAGAGGGCAGAGTATTACACGTTGTATGATGAAAATGTTTACTTGAGTCTCTGTCTCCCTTTTGATTGACCTAGAATGCTGTCATCTCGCTTAAATGAGAAATTCACCTGGGTAATTCCAAATGACCTTGCAAAGGTAACATTGAACTATGGGTGGAGGGGGTGCTGGTGGTGGGGGAATATATATCAGAATGAGAGATAATTGTGTTTCGTATTGTGGGTCATTGGGGCAGTTTTCAAATGTTAGTAAAGTCTATTTAATGGTAGAGTTGTTTTTTAGTGCAGCTCAGTTACCAGGGTAAATATGGTGAATTATTAATAAGGTGACTATATAAGTAATTTACGAGGGGGGGGAAGAAGGGAAAGAGAGAAAGAAAAAAGGGGAAGGGAAGACAGAGAGGAAAGGAAAAGAGAGACTAGATGTTTGGTTTGATTTGTTTTGTGGCATATCAACCTCAGTGGGTCATTTAATGCCGACAAAGTTGAAAAAAAAGTATTGAGTATCCATTAAAAATGAATTTTTATTAATGGATACTCAATTAAGTAATGGAAAGAGAGAGAGAGAAGAGAGAAAAGAGAGAGAGAGAGAAAAGAAAGAAGAGAGAAAATGAAAGAAGAGAGAAAGAAGAAAGAAAAAGAAAGCGAGAAGAGAAGACAGAAGAGAAAGAGAACGAGAAAGAGAAAGACGAAAGAGACGAAAGAGAAAGAGAAAGAGAAGAAAGAGAAAGACGAAAGAGAAAAAAAGGAAAGAGAAAGACGAAAGAAGAAAGAGAAAGAAAGAGAAAAGAAAGAAGAGAAAGAGAAAGAAAGAGAGAAGAAAAAGGAAAGACGAAAGAAAAGAAAGAAGAGAAGGAAAGAGAAAGAGAAGGAAGAGAAAGAGAAGAGAAAGAGAAAGAGAAGGAAAAGAGAAAGAAGAGAAGAGAAGAGAAGGAAAGAGAAGAAAGAAAGAGAAAGAAAGAGAAAGAAAGAGAAAGAAGAGAAAGAAGAAAGAAAGAAAGAAAGAAAGAAAGAAGAAAGAAAGAAAGAGAAGAGAAGAGAAAGAGAAAGAAAGAGAGAAAGAGAAAGAAAGAAGAGAAAGAAGAGAAAGAAAGAGAAAGAAAGAAGAGAGAAGAAAGAAAGAGAAAGAAAGAGAAAGAAAGAAAGAAAGAGAAAGAAAGAGAAAGAAAGAGAAAGAAGAGAAAGAAAGAGAAAGAAAGAGAAAGAGAAAGAGAAAGAAGAAAGAGAAAGAAAGAGAAAGAAGAGAAAGAAGAGAAAGAAAGAGAAAGAAAGAAGAGAAGAGAAAGAAAGAGAGAAAGAAAGAGAAAGAGAGAAAGAGAAAGAAGAGAGAGAAGAGAAGAGAAGAGAGAAAGAGAAAGAAAAGAGAAAGAGAAGAGAAAGAGAAAGAAAGAGAAAGAAAGAAAGAGAAAGAAAGAGAGAAAGAGAAGAGAGAAAGAAAGAGAAAGAAAGAGAAGGAAAGAAGAGAAAAGAAGGAGAGAGGAAAGAGAGAAGAGAGAGAAGAAGAGAAAGAGAAAGAAAAAAGAAGAGAAAGAAAGAAGAGAAAGAAAGAAAGAGAAAAGAGAAAGAAAGAAAGAGAAAGAGAAAGAAAGAAGAGAAAGAGAAAGAAAGAAGAGAGAGAGAAAGAAGAAAAGAAAAAAAAGGAAAGAGAAAGAAAAAAAAACTATGAAAAATGTGTGCAAATGATAAACACATTTTCTTTTATTACATTATTATTAATATTATTATTAATGAATGTTACAATTCGTATCTAACAACAAGATTCAAAAAGAGGCTCTCAATGAAATCGGTCACCATGGCAACAAGACATTAACATTGAAAGGCAAAACTAATCGATAACCAAGATCAGAGAGAAGAAACAACATGAAAAAGATTTTTTTTTGCTGTTATTTGTAACAAAAAAAAAATAAAATAAATAAAATAAAGAATTGAACAAAACTTTGAAGAGAGATAAAAATTGAGTTTACAATTCTTACAGATTGCTATAAAAAAAAAAAAAAAATATGATGACCTACGCAGAAGATAAAAATGTATCAGAGGGGGGAAAAAACAAACAAAAACAAACTTTAGAGTGGGGGGAGGGGGTTTAGGATGATGGGCAGCAAAAAAAGAGGAAATTGCAACTGTTGGTTGGATTTTACGGCATGTCAACTGTTGTTGGGTTATTTTATGCCAAAGAAATTTTGTTTTATTCTTTCTTGATGGGTACTCAACTTTTTTTGCGTGTGTTTTTTTTATTGGCATTTCACTCTTGGAAGACTATAACTCTTAACATCCTGTTTAGAATTTTCTAAGTCCAGAGCATTCATATAAGGATATATTAAAAAAGTGGCTAAAAATGACCTTTGCATCTAAAATGCCATTTTCCAGCATGTCCTTTTCTAAAGTTACCTGTTATTTCCCTTAAATCAAAGACTTCTAAATATGTTTAATATTACATTTAAACAAAGTCCAGAGCCTCGTTCCTATAAGGATTTAACAATGGCTAAAAATTCATTTAAAGTTACCTGTTATTTCCCTTAAATCAAAGACTTCTAAATATGTTTAATATTACATTTAAACAAAGTCCAGAGCCTTGTTCTATAAGGATTTAACAATGGCTAAAAATGGCCTTTTCATTTAAAGTTACCTGTTATTTCCCTTAAATCAAAGACTTCTAAAATATGTTTATATTACATTTAGTCCAGAGCCTTGTTCCTATTTAACAATGGCTAAAAAGGCCTTTTATTTAAAGTTACCTGTTATTTCTTAAATCAAAGACTTCTAAATATGTTTAATATTACATTTAAACAAAGTCCAGAGCCTTCCTATAAGGATTTAACAATGGCTAAAAATGGCCTTTTCATTTAAAGTTACCTGTTATTTCCCTTAAATCAAAGACTTCTAAATATGTTTAATATTACATTTAAACAAAGTCCAAATCCCCATTCCTATAAGGATATATTAAAAAATGCCTAAAAATAACCTTTTCATTTAAAGTTACCTGTTATTTCCCTTAAATCAAAGACTTCTAAATATGTTTAATATTATTTAAACAAAGTCCAGAGCCTTGTTCCTATAAGGGTTTAACAATAGCTAAAAATGGCCTTTTCATTTAAAGTTACCTGTTATTTCCCTTAAATCAAAGACTTCTAAATATGTTTAATATTACATTTAAACAAAGACTATCATTTGAGGTGGATTAGGAAAATGAAGGAGAATTCTGGCCGGGTGGAATAAAGTGGTATAGGACTTATAGTTAATATGGAGTTAATATAGTTTTTGTGCCCCTGAAGTTACAGCTCCTCCTGTGTCTGTGAAGTCCGATGTTCGAAAAACATTCTCGACCATAGATGTTGCATGTGAAGGCTGTCCCTGTAGATGTTGATGTGCCGGTGCTTTCTTCTGGACCTCCTAGCTTCATGGTGTTCCACTAGGGTGACTTCAGACATGAACAGTCCTCAACACGACATTTTACATCAAAGTTTTAACATATAAAATAAAAGTTTATATCTATTTACATTTTAACCTTGTTGACCAGTGGTTTTTTGAAGTCGGGGAAAAAAATTTAATTGTTTGAGAATTTTTCAAAAATAAATTAGATCTCAGTGAAACTTGAATTTAACTAAACCTTTAAAATGTTTTTGTTTTAATTTATTTAATCTATTCAAATTTATTTTTGAAAAACTGTCAAACAATTAAATTTTCCCCTCAACTTTTAAAAGAACCGACAGATTCAAGGAGTGGGTGAAGATGTAAGTATAAATAAATATCTTTTAAAAAAGCAAGTAAATATACAAGGTGTCCCAGAAATTACACACCATTCTGGTTTTCAAAAATACACCTTTGTTGATTTCAAATCACTGTTATTGAGAATCTTATTATAATGGAGATTGTGTTTTTCTGTCTGTAACCAAAACTATATTACTACTCAACTCATAATTCCCTTTGTTATTGACATCACATTCTCAATAATTTTATTTCTATTTAAACCTCAATTATTAATAAAATTGTTTTAGATTAATAATACCGTTAACCATATCTACATCCTAATAACATGCAATTATATTTATATATACAATAAAATAGCGGTTTACAGTGTGAACGGGAAAGCTAATTTGCATATTAATATTAAAAAATCGAATTTAATAAATATGTGCTTAGTATTATTGATTTCTAACTGTTTGGTTTTATTTTAATGAATATAAGCAAAAATCTTTCAATGAATCTTAAATTAACAAGATAAAATAACTGTCATTTTATTCTTTACTTCCTCTTTTAACTAAATACTTAAATTAGAAAAAATAACAATGAAAGACGAGAGTGATGGAAGAGTAAGTTTCAGTTGTTCCATTTTTTATTATACCCCTCTGTTTCAAATCTTTTTATCTGTATTCTTATTTAGTTTCATTAGCCTTTCTAATTAATACAATATTTTATTACATTAAAACTTAAATACTTGCACCCGGAGGGTGCATATATTTGCTAGTAATTATAATAAATGCTCAAATTGAGAGATAGAAAATTAATTGCGACAATCACTATCAATGAATATGTTTTTGAAATAACTAAAAGGTGTTGTTTTTCAAAACCTGGATAATACATGACTTCTGGGACACCCTGTATATATATATATATATATATACATACATATATAGTTAAAGTAAAGTTGTTGGGGTGGCCTAAAATTGGTATCTGCCAATCAGCGAGGGAGTCTATCCCCTTTCACTAGTGCTAGACCAAGGAGATTGTTTTTGCTTCTGAGGTGTAGCACCACACCTACCATCAGCTCCTTACTTTACCGCACAGATTCCTGTGCTACTCATATGCTGAGATGGCCTAAAATTGGTATCTGCCAATCAGCAAGAGAGTCTATCCCCTTTTCACTAGTGCTAGACCAAGGAGATTGTTTTTGCTTCTGAGGTGTAGCACCACACCTACCATCAGCTCCTTACTTTACCGCACAGATTCCTGTGCTACTCATACGCTGAGATGGCCTAAAATTGGTATCTGCCAATCAGCGAGGGAGTCTATCCCTTTTCACTAGTGCTAGACCAAGGAGATTGTTTTTGCTTCTGAGGTGGGGCCACACCCTACCATCAGCACTTTACCGTACAGATCCCTGTGCTTTCATATGCAGAGATGGCCTAAAATTGGTATCTGCCAATCAGCGAGAGAGTCTATCCCCTTTTCACTAGTGCTAGACCAAGGAGATTGTTTTTGCTTCTGAGGTGTAGCACCACACCTACCATCAGCTCCTTACTTTACCGCACAGATTCCTGTGCTATTCATATGCTGAGTAAAAAGATATCTATATAGTAAAAGAGTATCTAGTCAAAGAGTAACTTTATATTTGTTGTAAATATAAAAAAGAGAGAGGCATCTGGGGATAGATGGAGAGGCGGATGAACAGGGGCAGATGGGGAGGGATAGAGAGGAACAGATTGAGAGTGACAGGGACAGACAGATAGCGGGACAAACAGAAACAGATGAACAGGGGCAGATAAAGACAGACAGACAGACATGGGTGAAGAGGCAGAAGAATAGGGATAGATGGGGACAGAATAGGGACAGACACACAAACAGATACAAAGGGTGAATGAGGGACAGATAAAAGGGGGATGAACAGGAGTGGAGAGGTAGACGGGGATAGATGGAGAGGTGGATGAACAGGTGCAGAAAGACGGGGATAGACAGATGGACAGAGAAAGGTGGACCGCGACGGACAGGGACAGAGAAAGGTGGACTGGGACGGACAGCGACAGAGAAAGGTGGACTGGGACGGACAGCGACAGAGAAAGGTGGACAGGGACGGACAGCGACAGAGAAAGGTGGACCGAGACAGAGACAGAGAAAGGTGGACCGAGACGAAGAGAAAGAGAAAGGTGAGACAGAGACGACAGAGAAAGGTGGACAGAGACAGAGAAAGGTAGACAGAGACAGAGAAAGGTAGACAGAGACAGAGAAAGGTAGACAGAGACGTAGACAGAGAAAGGTAGACAGAGAAAGGTGGACAGAAATAGAGAAAGGTGGACAGAGACAGAGAAAGGTGGACAGAGACAGAGTAAGGTGGACAGAGACAGAGTAAGGTGGACAGAGACGGACAGAGACAGAGAAAGGTGGACAGAGACAGAGAAAAATGGACTGGGACAGACAGAGAGACTGGGATGGAAAGGGGAAAAAGACAGATAAGGACCAACACATACCAGACAAATGGGGATATGATTATAAAAAAAGGGAAAGAGACAGACAGACAAGTAGAACAAAAAGAATGAAGGAAAAAACAAATGAAAGGTATTGTTGAATGATAGAGAGAAACCACTGATGAAAAGTTGTTTTTTTTATCCTAAAAAATGCAATTTTATCCGACTCAGTTGAAGGTTATTTTATGCATGAACAAATAACACAATTTTATGCCTACACATCTCAGCTTTTATGCTTAGGTATACATAAACTCGAAGGAAATACTGGGTAGCAAGGGACACCCTCCCCACCCCAAAAAACACTGATATCTTTCATTTGATAGTACTATGCTCTTATTTCCATGGCACTATCACAACAGAACAAACCCTTGTTTTTTTGGGTTTTTTTTAGATCTTTTCTAACAAGTTATACAATAAACATTCACTCCTTAGATACTTAAATGATACACTTGACTGGTTTTACAGCAAATCAACACTTGCTATGTTATTTTATTCAAAGTCATATATATATATATATAAATAATTAATGTAAAAATAATGGTTTGTTTTGTTTTATGGCATATCAACCTCAGTGGGTCATTTAATGCCGATAAAGTTTTTAAATAAATCAATTCTTAAGGGATAATACAATTTTTTTATAAATACATTTTTCTATTTAACAGGTACTACCACTCTGGGTCAGAGTGGACCAGGGAGCAATGGTGATGAAGGGGTGCTCCACATTCCCAAACCTCCAAAACTGGAACCTCACCATCAGATAGAGTTTAACGTCATTCCCAGGACATGTAGACCCTCAGCCACCGCCTTATAGCACCCATATGATAAAAAGGGGTTGGGGCTTGCCATAAGGGCAATAGGGTTGGGACAATCATATAGGTGCTAGGGCTTGACGTGACCAGCCGATTGATCGGATGGGGCCTCTCCAACCGCCCGTCTAGCCCAAGATAGGGCCAAAGTGGAGTATTGCATGTCATGAACTGCTCATCCACCTGGGTTCTATCCTTAAGCATCACGGGTCACCACCCACAGCCAACAGGTGGCCCCATTGGGGGAGTCTTACCCCTCTGCAGAGGTGCAGTCGGTGCATTCTAACGCCCCAGCCGACAGGGCAGTGTAAAAATGAATTAATGAATAGAATAAAAAATGAACGGAATATATATATATATATATATATATATATAGATAAATAAATGAACAAATAAAAGGTTTAGCTTTTATTTATTATCATATGAACAATCTTTACGGCCGAGCGGTTTCATGCTAATGCATTCGTCAGGTAAAACGAAATAGATTTTGAAAATGAAAGAAATGGTACAAATGGTTAAATGTGTGTGTTTTTTTAAACTGTATTCTCGTGTTGCGTGTTTACGTGATATCGGATGCGCCTTTTTGGTTTTATGTGTGCGTATGTTGTCATGTACGTGCGCATGAAAATGCGTGAAGACTGTGATGTTATGATGGTATCCTTGCGTATGAATATGTGTATGGAATCCTTGCTGTTTTAAATCAAATGATTTAAAATAACAAGGATTTACTCTGATGAAGGCCGTTATTTCTTTGTATACTAAGCCATGAATTGACAGGGACTGGTACAAAACCAAGAACAATTACTAGGTGGCTGCTCTATCAACCAAGCTAAACCAGTCCTGGTATGCACATGCAAAAAAATGTTTCCATGTCTATTTCTTTGGTCTTCCTTTTTTTTTTTCTGAGGTGGAATACCACACCTAACATCAGTTCCCCACTTTACAGCGCAAATCAGATTACCCAACCTGTGCTACTCATGCGCAGAGTTGGTGGGGACTTAAGTTGAGTTAAGTTATGAAATATAGTCCAAGGGGGATTAAAACCTACTTAATGGACATAAATTCCACCATCATATGTCACCCCGCCGAAAGAAAAAAAAAAAATACTAAAAATCAAGGAATTAATCGAATTTAAAGAAATTTTCAGTGTTGATATATTATTATAATGGAGATTGTGTGTTTTTCTGTCTGTAACCGAAACTATATTACTACTCAAGTCACAATTCCCTTAATTATTTACGTCACATTCTCCATGATTTTATTTTTATTTAAACCTCAATTATTAATAAAATTGCTTCACCTTTTTATTAGTGTTGTCCATATCTACATACAAATAACATGCAATTGTATTTATATATACAAAAAATAGCGGTTTACAGTGTGAATGGGAAGGCTAATTTGCATATTGATATTAAAAATGTGATTTTATTAAATATGTGCTTAGTATTATTGATTTCTAATTGTTTGGTTTTATCTTAATGAATATAAGCAAAAATCTCTTCAATGAATCTTAAATGAAATCCATTAACAAGAAAAAATAACTGTCATTTTATTCTTTATTTCCTAATTTAACTAAATAATTAAATTAGGAAAATTTACCAATGAAAGACGGGAGTAACGGAAAATGAGGGAAGAGTTGTTTCAAAGTTGTTCTATTTTTCAATCATACCCCCTCTGTTCCAAATCTTTTTATCTGCATTCTTATTCAGTTTCATTAGCCTTTCTAATTTAATATGATATTTTATTATATTAAAACTTAAATACTTGCACCCGGAGGGTGCATATATTTGCTAGTATTAATAAATAAACAATATAATGCACCAGTTATTTTATTTAAAAACTCTTACATTTTTTCAGGTCAGTTAACTTTGAACCATGTATGTTTGGGAATCTGTGTTACGCCTCAAAAATACATGGTTTATTTATCCTTTTAACATATCATCAGATTCATTTCTATTTTCAATCTGTTTCAATAGATCTTCATCAGGGCTTTCGTTAGTTTGAGGAAAAAATAAATGTATCACAGAAAATAAGAAATCTGTGAGACTCTTTTGCTTTGTCGGTCAGTCTATTTAAAATTGTTGAATGAAACGCGAACGTTCTTGGATGTTTAAAATGTAAACAGACGCCGAAACAAAACGGCTGTGGCTCAAAGAACAGTCAACAGAATTTTACAAGGCAGGAATACACGCTCTCATTCGAAGGTGGAAGATTGCTATTGAGTGAAACGGTGACTATGTGGAGAAGTAGGGATAGGATCCAGAGGACTAGACACCAAATCCCCAGAATAAAAATTCCTTTACTTACCAAAGTGTTTCCTGTTTTTGAAATAATTCCACTGTTTGCCGATTCTATCCAATATGGCAGAACTGGAAAGAAAAGAAAAAAAAAATTCATGAGCTTTAACAGTCAAAAGATCAAGGAAAAAAAAACAAACAAAATAAAACAAAAACAAAACAAAACAAAAACAAAAAAAATTTTTTTGATCTGTATTCTTTGGTGTAACACAGTATTACGCAAGTGCAACACTCTCCATATTCACCAGACCTAGCGTTACATTCTCACTTTACATCATTCTACACTTGCCCCCCCATTGTGTAGCCATGAGTGATTTTTTCCTTCTCTCCAAGCCTGTGGAGTCGGAACACAAAACCTCCGACTCCAACGCCTGGAATCGTCCCCATGAAGGAGGGTTTGAGAGGTAAACATTATCCCAGTGACTAGGAAGTGAAATCTGTAATGAAGAAGCGGCTCAAAGAACAGTCAACAGAATTTTACAAGGCAGGGATACATGCTCTCATCGAAGGTGGAAGATTGCTATTGAGGGAAACGGTGACTATGTGGAGAAGTAGGGATAGGATCCACAGTGGACCAGCTTCATTTTGATGTATGATACATGTTCTTGTGTTGGTAATTATACCTATCCTAAACAAAACGGCATTACTTTTTGACTCACCCTCGTGCGTGTGTGTGTGTGCGTGTTTGATGTAGCCAACCGATTGATTGGTGGGGGCCTTTCTGACCAAATGTCTAGCCTAAGTAAGGAGTGGTGTGTTGCATGTTATGGAATACTCAGCCACAGGTTGCACCCACAGCAAACAGGTGCCCCAATTGGGAGAGGGGTCTTACCTCCCTGCAGAGGTGCAATCAGCTGTCTAGCCTATGTAAGGCCAGAGTGGAGTGTTGCATGTCATGGACTATTCAGTCACTAGGGTTTGTTTGGGTTTTTTTTTTTTTTTTTGTTTGTTTTGTTTTACGGCATATCAACCTCAGTGGGTCATTTAATGCCGATAAAGTTTTGAAATAAATAATTCTTAATGGATAATACAATTTTTTTTATAAATACATTTTTCTATTTAACCCATAGATGGGACCCTAACAGGTACTACCACTCCGGGTCAGAGTGGACCAGGGAGCAATGGTGATGAAGGGGTGATCCACATTCCCCAAGCCTCCAAAACTGGAACCTCACCATCAGATAAAGTTTAACGTCATTCCCAGGACATGTAGACCTGCAGCCACCGCCTTCTAGCACCCATATGATAAAAAGGGGTTGAGGCTTGCCATAAGGGTAATAAGGTTGGGAAAATCATATAGGTGCTAGGGCTTGACGTGACTAGCCGATTGATTGGATGGGGCCTCTCCGACCGCCCGTCTGTCTAGCCCAAGATAGGGCCAAAGTGGAGTATTGCATGTCATGAACTGCTCATCCACCTGGGTTCTATCCTTAAGCATCACGGGTCGCCACCCACGGCCAACAGGTGGCCCCATTGGGGGAGTCTTACCCCTCTGCAGAGGTGCAGTCGGTGCATTCTAACGCCCCAGCCGACAGGGCGGCACTAGGGTTTCATCCTTAAGCATCACGGGTTGCCACCCACAGCCAACAGGTGCCCCAATTGGGAGAGGGGTCTTACCTCTCTGCAGAAGTGTACTCTAAAGCACCAGCTGACAGGACTACTAGGATTTAGCTTAAGCCAGTACATGGGTTCCTTAGAGGCAAATCCCTCAGCAACAATATATACATTGATGTGTCATAGGTAAGGAAAACCTTTGATTTAATTCCAGTTAATCAGTTAATCTCTTCTAATCCCCATAAAAAAATGAAATGGATTATCATACAGGGTGGCCCATAATAACTAATACAAAAAAATAAAAATTATCCTTTAGTCTTTTAACTCTTAATGTCGTATACCACCTCATTCCACACGGCCGGAAGTCACATTCGTTTTCCTAATCTACACCAAACGATTAGCCTTTGTTTAAATGTAATATTAAACATACTTTGAAATCTTTAATTTAAGGGAAATAACACGTAACTTTTAATGAAACGGTCATTTTTGATAAATGGTTATAAGAATTGGGCTCTGGATTTTGAAAATTCTCAACAGGATGTTAAGAGTTAAGTTATGAAATATAGTCTAAGGGGGATTAAAACCTACTTAATGGACATAAATTCCACCATCATATGTCACCCCGCCGAAAGAAAAAAAAAAATACTAAAAATCAAGGAATTAATCGAATTTAAAGAAATTTTCAGTGTTGATATATTAATGAATAAAAGATATAATGCACCAGTTATTTTATTTAAAAACTCTTACATTTTTTCAGGTCAGTTAACTTTGAACCATGTATGTTTGTGAATCTGTGTTACGCCTCGAAAATAAATGGTTTATTTATCCTTTTAACATATCATCAGATTCATTTCTATTTTCAATCTGTTTCAATAGATCTTCATCAGGGCTTTCGTTAGTTTGAGGAAAAAATAAATGTATCACAGAAAATAAGAAATCTGTGAGACTCTTTTGCTTTGTCGGTCAGTCTATTTAAAATTGTTGAATGAAAAGCACACATTCTTGGATTTTTAAAATGCAAACAGACGCCGAAACAAAACGGCTGTTGATTTAAAAAAAAAAAAAAAAAAAAAAAAAAAAAAAAAAAAAAAAAAATAAATAAATAAATAAATAAATATATATATATATATATATATATATATACACAGGGTGTCCCAAAATAATGTTGAATCATTATAACTTATTCAATTTATGTATTTTGACTTGTAAATAAGATTGATACAAGAGAAAGAATACAAGATACATGTGGGAGTAAATATGTAAATAAATATGACACTATTAAGAAATTTGAAAAAACAAGTGTTCCAAAAAATAATATGAATTTATTTATCAACGTTTAAACGTTTCGGTTTCTTTAAACCTTCATCAGGATGTATTATGGGGTGAAGAAATTGATGGATGTTTTATAGATGACAGGAGATGAAAAAAAATCTTTATAAATTTCATAAAATCTTTATAAAAAAAAATTTATAAAGATTTTTTATCTCCTGTCATCTATAAAACATCCATCAATTTCTTCACCCCATAATACATCCTGATGAAGGTTTAAAGAAACCGAAACGTTTAAACGTTGATAAATAAATTCACCTCATTTTTGGAACACTTGGTTTTTCAAATTTCTTAATTATATATACTAGCAGATATATATACACCCTCCGGGTGCAAGTATTTAAGTTTTAATGTAATGAAATATCGTATTAACTTAGAAACGCTAATGAAACTAAATAAGAATGCAGATAAAAAGATTTGAAACAGAGGGGGATATAATTGAAAAATAGAACAACTGAAATTTACTCTTCCATCATTCTCGTCTTTCATTGTTATTTTTTCTAATTTAAGTATTTAGTTAAAAGAGGAAGTAAAGAATAAAAGGACAGTTATCTTTTCTTGTTAATGGATTTCATTTAAAATTTATTGAAGAGACTTTTTCTTATATTCATTAAAATAAAACCAAACAGTTAGAAACCAACAATACTAAGCATATATTTATTAAAATTACATTTTTAATATCAATATGCAAATTAGCCTTCCCGTTCACACTGTAAACTGCTGTTTTGTTGTATATATAAATACAATTGCATGTTGTTAGTATGTAGATATGGTTAACAGTATTAATAATGTAAAACAATTTTATTAATAATTGTGGTTAAAATAAGGATAAATTCATGGTGAATGTGACGTCAATAACTAAGGGAATTGTGACTTTAGTAGTGATTTAGTTTCGGTTACAGACAGAAAAATACACAATCTCCATTATAATAAGATATATTAAAGTTGTGCAGTTTGGCAGTTTTGGTTATTTTTTCCTTGATACCTTTGTTTCCAAGTTCAGTTTCGGTAACTATCCTACTTAGTTTGTGGGTTCCGTTTTTTTCTGGGTCACCGGTATATTGGGTGACCCAGAAAAAAACAGAACCCAAATTATTTATTTATTTTCCCATTAAACTAACCCTAACCCCTAACCCTAGTTAAAATTAACAGTTTTATTTAAAAATTTGTGGGTTCTGTTTTTTCTGGGTCACACTAATTTTGACACCTTTATGCAAGTTCAGCCTGATTATCTAGTGTTGCTTATCCGTCAAATTCTAATTTCTTATGAGTCTCGTCAACCCCAGCTAAATAAATGAACCTCACCACTAGATGCAGTTTAATGTCATACCCAGGACACTGATCAGATCGGAGATCTTCGACCGCCCGTCTAGCCCAAGCAAGGACCAAAGCAGTATTTTGTAGGTAGGAGGTTACGTGAGTACCCGACACTCCTTCCCTGCCCCATGGTATGCGCATGGCAACAGTAGTGAACTGTACACTTAAATCCACTTTAACGCAGAAAGCTTAAATGATTAATGATAGCCATTAACGTGATAATAACGAGTATTTATCAAACAAGCACTTAAGGCCGAAATGTACACATTAGTCAATTTGAAGACAAAAAGACTAAAGAGGGTCATTGGATGGTTGAATGGATACACTGGCTTCGTTCAGTCCAATTACAAACACTTGGTTAGTTTGTTGATTTGGTTTAATGGCAAATCAGAAAAAAAAAAAATCTTTGTTTTTTTTTTTGGTATATATGATTTCAGGTGTATAATAGCAGTAGAAATATTTTTTTTTTCATATATATATATATATATATATATATATATATATATATATGTGTGTGTGTGTGTGTGTGAAGAAAAGGAAGTGAATCCGACGGTATGTAGTATATTAAAAAAGATTGAAAAAACACAGGTTTAAATGAGTTAAGTGGTTGGTTTATTGGCCGACGCTGCAGTGTTTCGATCTATTAATTAGATCATCTTCATGGCATATGTTGGTATATGGATGGTAATAAGAAATTTTTATCGCAAATAATGAGAAAAGCGAGTGATAGTCCTTGTTTGTCAGTCTGATTCTCTTGCCACCTGAAACATACATCGTTTCTCAATGGTAACCACGCTCACACACACACATCCTTGAGGTTTGTTTTGCTGTCGTTTATCGCAAAAGATTTATACACATACATGCAACCACACACCTAAAAAATGCACAATGCTTTCTTTTCAATACACACACTTACACAGTCCCATACTCACACCGTAAAAGAGAATATTTGACGTCATATTTCAAACCGTCTCCTTTTTTCAAACTTCAAATTTTAACCATACTGACAAACAAGGACTATTATATATATATATATATATAATATCCTTGCTTCTCCAGCAGTGCCCGGCATAGAAGCAAGGATGAGCTCATAAGTGACGTTCTCCTGTGGAAGCCAACACACGGACATGCTAGTGTGGGCTGCCCAGCAAGGACCTACATTGACCAACTAAGCAAAGATGCAGGTTGCTGCGCAGAGGACCTCCCTGGGAAAATGAATGATAGGAAAGGTTGGCGAGAGATTGTCATGGATATCCGTGCTAATAGCGCGACATGATGATGATGATATATATATATATATATATATATATATATAGGTTTGGTGGTTGGTATTGAGGGCTATCACAATGCAAGTGTAAAGAAAAATAAAGTAACTATGGTGTTTGTTAACCTGTGATTTATTCTTAATATTTCGAGATAAAATCTCTTCTACAGAAGATTTCTGAAACTCAAAATATTAAGAATAAATCACAGGTTAACACACGCATATATATGAGGAAAAAATGAGTAAAGAAAAGAAATGTAGATGGATAAAAATGAATTTTATCGATATTACTTTTAATCGATATCACTTATACATGTGTTTCGGTCTGTTTATCAAAATGTATACGGATTTACGTTATTATCATCATTTCAACTCCATCTGATTATTTTAATAATAATAATAACGTAAATCCATATCCATATTGATAAACAGACCGAAACACATGTGTAAGTGATATCGATTAAAAGTGATATCGATAAAATTCATTTTTATCCATCTACATTTCTTTTCTTTACTCATTTTTTCGGATTCATTTCCTATTCTCACACACATATGTATATATACAAAATTTTTTTTTTTTTTTTTTGCTATATGATTCCGGGTGTATAATAATAGTAGAAATATTTTTTTTTCACACACAAACTGCCAATCTCTAATACATACACACACACAAACATATCTATATGGGAGGAAAAATATGGACATAATTCAGACAGTAAGTAGAAATTAGAAAAAACATATTCCAAAAGATAAATTTATTTTAGATGGTAAAGTCGACTTAAAACGTTTTCTTTTTTTTTTTAAATACCTTCATTAAAACATTAGGATGAAAAAGTTTTGTCTAAATTTTGAAGATTTCAATCTCTGTTTAGACAATTTTTTCATCCTAAATGTCCTGATGAAGATTTAAAAAAAAAAAAAAAAAAAAAAGAAAAAAAAAAGAGACCTTTGAAGATGGGATTGACAAGACTATGAGAATCCTTGTTTGGCACTACGTGACCATTATAGAGGAGTCAATGTGTCAAAAAAACATATTCTGAATCAGACCTTTGAATATGGGATTGAAGACTATGAGAATCATTGTTTGGCACTACATGACCATTATAGATGAGTCAATGTGTCATAAAACCACATTCAGAATCAGAACCTTTGAATATGGATTGAAGACTATGAGAATCATTGTTTGGCACTACATGACCATTATAGATGAGTCAATGTGTCATAAAACCACATTCAGAATCAGAACCTTTGAATATGGGATTGAAGACTATGAGAATCATTGTTTGGCACTACATGACCATTATAGATGAGTCAATGTGTCATAAAACCACATTCAGAATCAGAACTTAGATGATAGGATTCAAGACTATAAGAATTTACTTAAAAATCCTTGTTTGGCACTACGTGACCATTATAAAGGAGTCAATGTGCCATAAAACCAAATTCGTAGTTCTAATTTGCTGCAGTCCAGCATGTTAGTATGGCATGTGCCCCCCTCTCGACATACACACACTACACTTAGTATATGACTATTGTCAATGATGGTCTTAAAATCCAAGTTTTTATGTTTTTTTCTTCTGAATCTGGAATTAAATTGGTCTTGGCTATTTTTCTCGTCTTTTGTCATTTAGATTATTTTTTTTTTTTTTTCATCTTCATTTGCGTCAGATTTACTTTCTTTTCATTCTCCTGCATTTAGATTTATTTTATTTTGGTGTTGAGAAAAAGAAAAAAAAATAAGATAAAAATACCAATTTACACATTTAAATGGCGGACATCTGAAAATGATTAGTGAAAAGTCAGGAGAGAAGGAGACTTGATTCTAAAGACAATGAAAATGTCCTGATTGGAGGGTGGCGGGTCAGGACAAATCGGGAGGCGGGGATAATGTGAGGGGGTTGGAGAAGAGCAGAAGAGAGGGGTAGTGTTGAGGGAGGGGAGATAATAAATAGGACAATGAAAATGTCCAGATTGGGGGGGGAGTAGAGCTGAAGAAGAGCTGCTGCGTAGGTTGGTTGGTTGGGTTTTACGGCATGTCAACACTTGTTGGGTCATTTTATGCCAAAAATGTTTGTTTTATTTACTCTTGATGAGTATTCAATTTTTTTTAAACATGTTTTTTAAACTCATTTGTTTTCTATTTAACCATAGATGGACCCTAATAGGTACTACCACTCCAGGTCAGAGTGAACCTGGGGGAGAGAAGAGCTGAAGCAGAGATGTTGTGTAGGTTGGTAGGTTGGGTTTTACAGCATGCCAACCCTTGTTGGGTCATTTTATGCTGAAAACATTTGTTTTATTCATTCTTGATGGGTACTCAATTTTTTTTTTCAACTCATGTTTTTCTATTTAACCCATAGATGGGACCCCAATAGGTACTACCACTCCAGATCAGAGTGGACCTGGGAGTAATGGGGTGTTGGATTACTGTGTGGATATAAGCCGTCCTACAATACACCACCTAAATTTATAAATGGGGCGAGGTCACATGGTTTATTCCTCCTCCAATCAACAGCCATAATGCGTGGCTGGTTGACTACTTAATTGTTGATACTGAGTGACGTCCATTTGTAATGATTGATGAAGGACTTGCAATACAAACTGAGGAGCACCAAGGAACAACCAAAGGATTCTTTACCAAGGATTTCTGCTGGACAAGAGCTCTTGCTTGAAGTCTAAAGGATGGCCCATAAAAATGTAATAATGGTTTGGTTTGTTTTACGGCATATCAACCTCAGTGGGTCATTTAATGCCGACAAAGTTGTGAAATAAATTTATTCTTAATGCATAATACAATTTTGTTTATCAACTCATGTTTTCTATTTAACCCATAGATGTGACCCTAACAGGTACTACCACTCCGGGTCAGAGTGGACTAGGGAGCAATGGTGATGAAGGGGTGCTCCACATTCCCCAAACCTCCAGAACTGGAACCTCACCATCAGATAGAGTTTAACGTCATTCCCAGGACATGTAGACACTTAGCCACTGCCTTCTAGCACCCATATGATAAAAAGGGGTTGGGGCACGTAATAATAATGGGGGAGGAAGTTAAGAAATAGAAAAAAAAGAAAGTCTTGATTCTAAGGACAATGAAAATGTTCAAATTGGAGGTGGGTGGGTGGGGTCAGGACAGATGGGGGGGGTAATGTGAGGAGGGTAGAAGAGGGGGTAGTGTAGAGGGAGGGTAGATAACAAATATGACAATGAAAATGTCCAGATTGGGGAGAAGAATGAAGAAGAGGTATTGTGTAGGTTGGTTGTGTTTTCTGGCATGTCAACACTTATTGGGTTATTTTATGCCGAAGACATTCTTTTTCTTCATTCATGATAGGTACTCAAATTTTTTTTAATAGTTTTTTTTTTAAACTCATGTTTTTCTATTTAACCCACAGATAGGACCCTAACAGGTCAGAGTGGACCTGGGAGTAATGGGGTGTTGTGTAGGGGGAAGGTAGATAAAAAATAGAAAGATTCTAAGGATAATGAAGGTGTCCAGGAGAGCCACTAGGATTCCATCCTTAAGCATCACTGTCATCACCTATGGCCAACTCTGCAGAGGTGCAGTCAGTGTATTCTACAGCCTTAGCCTCCAGAGCTAGACAGATTGGGTTGGTTAAGTTTTATACATATTATCAACCATCAGGTTTCCGTCCTTAAGCATCATGGGTTGCCACCCACGCCCAACAGATGGGTCCCTATTGGGGGGAATTTTATCTCTCTGCAGAGGCACAGTTGGTGTATTTGGTTTGGTTTACAGCATATCAACCTCGGTGGGTCATTTAATACCGACAAAGTTTTTAAATAAATTCATTCTTAATGGATAATCAATTTTGTTTATGAACTCAGGTTTTTTCTATTTAACCCATAGATGGGACCCTAACAGGTACTACCACTCTGGGTCAGAGTGAACCAGGGAGCAATGGTGATGAAGGGGTGCTCCACATTTACCAGACCTCCAAAACTCGAACATCACCATCAGATAGAGTTTAACGTCATTCCCAGAACATGTAGACCCTCAGTCACCGCCTTCTAGCACCCATATGATAAAAAGGGTTGGGGCAATCATATAGGTGGTAGGGCTTGACGTGACCAGCCACTTGGGTTCTATCCTTAAGCATCACGGGTCACCACCCACGGCCAACAAGTAGCCCCATTGGGGGAGTCTTACCCCTCTGCAGAGGTGCAGTTGGTGTATTCTAAAGCACAAGCCGACAGGGCTGGAGAGAGATATATATATATATATATATATATATATATATATATATATATAGATATATAGAGAGAGAGAGAGAGAGAGAGAGAGAGAGAGAGAGATATAAGAGGAGAGAGAGAGAGAGAGAGAGAGAGAGAGAGAGAGAGAGAGAGAGAGAGAGAGAGAGAGAGAGAGAGAGAGAGGGAGAGAGATAGCAAATAATAAAAAAGAAAAGAGAAAGAGAGGAAGAGGAATAAGAGTTGACTGCGGGGGGGGAGAGAAGAGAGAGAGAGAGGGGAGGGTGTTGAATACCTTAGTCACGTTCTCATTGTTTCTTATAAACATATAGACCAAGTCTTAATTGAAAGTAAATAAAACGTTAGTAACATAAAAAGAAGGTCAAAAAAACAATTTTCTCATATTCCAGATTTGAATTTGGACTTATATATATATATATATATATATATATATATGAATAATAACCCCCCCCTCACCAACAGATTTTGTTTACTCTATTTGTTAAACAATGTTTCCATAAAGTTTGTATGCATTTTAATCAATTTTAATGTTTTAAATGCACACTGACTTTGTGGACACACTCTACTGCTTATGGGTTGCTTCATTTGTAAAGGTTTTGGTTTAGTTTATTTGTTTAACGGCACATCAACTCCTTATGGGTTATTTAATGCTGAAATTTGATTCGTTTAAAAAAGGTTTGGTTTGGTTTATTTGTTTAACGGCATATCAACTCTTTGTGGGTTATTTAATGCTGAAATTTTATTCATTTATAAAGATTAGGTTTGGTTTATTTATTTAACGGCATAACAACTCTTTGTGGGTTATTTAATACTGACACTTGATTCATTTGTAAAGGTTTGGTATGGTTCATTTGTTTAATGGCATATCAACTCCTTAAGGGTTATTTAATGCTGAAATTTAATTAATTTGGTTTGGTTTATATTGAAGTAAGTCAGTTCAGTCAGTCAGTCAACAATTGGTTTGAGCAATGTGACTGGCCAAGGACAACTGGTATTTATGGGAATTCAGAACAGTCCACCCATGCATTTGGGTGAGTCCATTCCCTGAGTCCTGATTGGCTGCTTAGTTTGTAGGGCCCTCTGAGGCTCCATAAATCCTGCCACTTTTCAGTGCCAATTCGACGGTAATTGGACTTAGTATTCTACAGTTTATTTGTTTAATGGCATTTCAATACCATATGGGTTATTTAATACCAAAATTTGATTCATTTGTAAACGTATGGCTGGGTTCATTTAATCAGGCAAATCAACTCCTTGTAGGTTATTTAAGGCCAAAATTCGACACATAAAAATTTGGCCTGGTTTATTTTTTATTATATCTGAATAGTAACCCCCCCCCAAGTTTGGTTTGCTTGTCCATAAACTCCGGGTCAAAGTGGACCAGGGAACAATGGTGATAAAGGGGTGCTCCACATACCCCAAACCTCCAAAACTGGAACCTCACCACCAGATAGAGTTTAATGTCATTCCCAGGACATAAAGACCCTCAGCCATTGCCTTCTATCACCCATATGATAAAAAGGGTTGGGGCTTGCGGTAAGGGCAATAGGGTTGGGACAATCATATAGGCGCTAGGGCTTGACATGACCAACTGATTGATTAGAAGAACCCTAACCCTGTCGTACCTGCCGCGCACTAACCCTAACCCTGCCGTGGGTGTCTGTCGGGCACTGCCTGACCACCCGTCTAGCCTAAGTAAGGACCAAAGTGGAGTGTTGCATGTCATGGACTGCTCAGCCAGGATTCCATTTTTAAGCATCACAGGTTGTCACCCACGGCCAACAGGTGGCCCCATTGGAGGAGGAGGGGGGGTCTTACCCCTCTGCAGAGTTGCTGTTGGTGTATTCTAACGCCCAGCTGACATCATCAGAATAGAAAATGATTCATTGGAATAATTGCCAAATATTGTTGCTGAATCTTCTTAAAATAGAAAACATATTTCTTAGTGTTTGACAAGCCATTATAATTTGGGCAGAGAAATGTATTAGAAGTGGCGAGTCCATCTGTTCAGTGGAAAAAAGGGAAGGTGAGTTATAAATCTCTCCTATTTTTTTTTTCATGTTTATTTCCCTATACTTATATATATATATATATATATATATATATCGATGGATCGTTTAACTACGGGCAAAGAGATGGACAATCGTCGGCGTGCTGGGTTCCATTTAGTTGGGGGGATCAGAATGGCGATGGGGTGCTTGTACTAATTTAATGGTTTCGAATCTTCTTAATTCTAAAATTTTATAAAATATAAATTAAAAAATTTAAGAATAAAAAATAAAATAAAAATTTTAATATATAAATTAAATATTTATTAAACAATAAACTTATAGTGTTCTGTTTTTATTGGTCCGTCTGGTTAGGCTAATTTAAATGACTACTGTGGTTAGTACTATTTATTTGTCTTGCTCCTTATCTCTACAGTCAGATTTTATTATTGCGGTAAGGGCAATAGGGTTGGGACAATCATATAGGTGCTAGGGCTTGACATGACCAACTGATTGATTAGAAGGGGCCTCTCTGACCGCCCGTCTAGCCTAAGTAAGGAGCAAAGTGGAGTGTTGCATGTCATGGACTGCTCAGCCAGGGTTCCATTTTTAAGCATCATGGGTTCACCCACGGCCAACGGGTGGCCCCATTGGAGGAGGAGGGGGGGGGTCTTACCCCTCTGCAGAGGTGCTGTCGGTGTATTCTAACGCCCCAGCTGACATCATCAGAATAGAAAATGGATTAAGTCATTCATTGGAATAATTGCCAAATATTGTTGTTGAATCTTCTTAAAATAGAAAACATATTTTCAGTTGGCTCAAATATGTTTTTATCTCGATATTATCTTTAGTCGATTCACGCTGTCAGCCAAACAAGAAAGAAACTAGTCACGGTCTGAATACTTAAGTTAATGCATACTCATTTATTAAAGAGTCAAATAAAGAGATTATATATACTAGCAAATATATACACCCTCCGGTACAAGTATCTAAGTTTTAATGTAATAAAGTATTGTATTAAATTAGAAAGGCTAATGAAACTAAATAAGAATGCAGATAAAATGATTTGAAACAGAGGGAGGTATAATAGAAAAATAGAACAACTGAAACTTACTTTTCCATCACTCTCGTCTTTCATTGTTATTTTTTTCTAATTTAAGTATTTAGTTAAAAGAGGAAGTAAAGAATAAAATGACATTTATTTTTTTTGTTAATGGATTTCATTTAAGATTCATTGAAGAGATTTTTGCTTATATTCATTAAAATAAATCCAAACAGTTAAAAATCAATAATACTAAGCACATATTTAATAAAATCACATTTTTAATATCAATATGCAAATTAGCCTTCCCGTTCACACTATAAACCGCTATTTTGTTGTATATATAAATATAATTGCATGTTGTTAATATGTAGATATGGTTAACAGTATTAATAATGTACAACAATTTTACTAATAATTGAGATTTAAATAAAATTAATATCGTGGAGAATGTGATGTCAATAACTAAGGAAATTGTGACTTGAGTAGTAATATAGTTTCGGTTACAGACAGAAAAACACACAATCTCCATTATAATAAGATAAGATATATATATATATATATTTTTATTTATATTTAAGAGTATATGTGCTTAATTGAAGTCATACCTAATTTTGAAAGTTAATTAATTAATAATTAATTAATTAGGCGGGCATACCTATTAAATGTAAGGCTAAACAAATCGAGAAAAATCACTGCTGATGAGGCCTAAAAATCGAGAAAATCAATCTCTGTATGTACATTTCGGCCTATTAGGCCTCATCAGCAGTGATTTTTCTCGATTTGTTTAGCCTTACATTTAATAGGTATGCCCGCCTAATTAATTAATTATTAATTAATTAACTTTCAAAATTAGGTACGACTTCAATTAAGCACATATACTCACAAAAATTGTTGGCTAAAAAAGTCATATCATAAACACATCGCTTGTGTATTTACTTCGTCATATATAAGATTTTTGGATGTTTTTTTTTTTTAGAAGCATTGTTGGTTAAAGTATATATTATTATTTATATTTTTGCTTGAAGGCAATTACAATGCGTATATTGCATAAAATTCAATAATTATAGAAATTACTAGTATCATTGATAGGTTAATTTTGCAGGGATTGTCAATTGTGTATTGTGGCCGAAGCAGTATGGTCATTGACTATGCCTGCTGAAGTCCCGGTTTCAATTTCTGTCGGAGGGAAATCGTTAGTATACATCGCTGATGAGACTTAATAAAGTCAAAACAGTCTGTACGATGTTCTACACACCGGGCTATCCTTTGCCGAGATTCACTTGTCATAATTATTTTCTATAATTATCAAATTTTATGCGATATACGCATTGTAATTGCCTTCAAGCAAAAATATAAATAATAATATCTTATTATAATGGAGATTGTGGGCTTGTCTGTCTGTAACCGAAACTATATTACTATAGAAGTCACAATTCCCTTTGTTATTTACATAACATTCTCCATGATTTTATTTTTATTTAAACCTCAATTATTAATAAAATTGTTTTACATCATTAAGACTGTTGACCATATCGACATACTAATAACATATACAACAAAATAGTGGTTTACAGTGTGAACGGGAAGGCTAATTTGCATATTGATCTTAAAAAATTGATTTTAATAAATATATGTTTAGTATTATTGATTTCTAATTGTTTGGTTTTATCTTATTATCCTTTACTTCCTATTTTAACTAAATAGTTAAATTAGGAAAATTTACCAATGAAAGACGGGAGTAACGGAAAATGATGGAAGAGTTAGTTTCAAAGTTGTTCTATTTTTCAATCATACCCCCTCTGTTCCAAATCTTTTTATCTGTATTCTTATTCAGTTTCATTGGCCTTTCTAATTTAATATGATATTTTATTATATTAAAACTTAAATACTTGCACCCAGAGGGTGCATATATTTGCTAGTATATATAAAGAAAATTTGAAAAAAAAAAAACAAAAAAACAAGTGTTCCGAAAATAGTATGAATTTAATTATCGATGTTTAAACATTTCGGTTTCATTAAACCTTCATCAGGATTTATCTTGGGGTGAAGAAAATGATGGATGTTTTTATAGATGACAGGAGATGAACATCTTTTTAGTTGTGTAACTGTATTTGATCAGCGTTATATTTTTGAAAGGTAAGTCGCGATCCACGCACGCGAAGATGTCATGATGCGTGATGCAACTTGAAGAAATTCAGAAGACGAGAAAAAGTATTAATGGTCTGATTTTTTAAGAGAACAAAGGGAACAAAGTGGGAATGATAACTAAATAATTAAATGAAGCCTGGTATTTTGTAGTTATTTAAGACTATATTATATAGAAACGGAGATATATTAAAAAATCCATGTCGATTATAAAGGGAGGGCAAAAGCGAAATTGCACAGGCTTCAAAAATCTGTCGTAGTCTTTTGTTGTGAATATGAACTAATATTGTGGCATCATTGATATATATATATATAAATAAATAAAAGGGTTTTTACATTGTATGTATGTGTTTAAGAAAATAAAATAGAAATTAGAAGGCTATTGACAATGCAAAGGAAAAATAGGTGATGAAATTGGTGTCAATTTACCTGTTTCCTAAATTTTCGGGATAAAATCCCATCTTCAGATGAAATAAATAAACATCAATTTCATCACCTATCATTTTTCCACTGCATTGTCAATAGCCTTCTAATTTCTATTTTATTTTCTTATATATATATATATATATATATATATATATAAGTAGATGAGAAAATCAATCAGACAGTATGAGAAAATTTAGAAACAAACACAGGATGTTATGATGGATGGAAAATTTATAGTAGAAGTTCAAACATTACGGTTTACAACGGAAACCTTCTTCAGGACTGTGAAAATGAGAAGAAACAAGGTTTTATGTGGATAAAAGATTTCCATCATCTTTTATCCACATAAAACCTTTTTAAATTCCTTTTTTACCTCAGCTTTGAATTTGAAGTTAAGCAGCAATGAGACTTAAGCAACAGCAGGTACTGTAAGCAACATGAGTCTTTTGTTTATCAAAGTGATTGTTTTCGATATTATAAATTACGGTCAAGTCACCCTGAAGTACCAGTTCCTGCTGAATAGAAAAAAATCATATTCGCCAATGCATTTTCATAGGTGAAAAATCATTCGCCAATGCATTTTCATAGCGTGAAAAATCATTTCCAATGCATTTTCATAGGTGAAAATCATCCAATGCATCATTTCATAAGTGAAAATCATTTCCAATGCATTTTCATAGTTGAAAATCATTTCCAATGCATTTTTATAGTGAAATCATTTCCAATGCATTTTTATAGTAAAAATCATTTCCAATGCATTTTCATAGTAAAATCATTCCAATGTATTTCTATAGTAAAAATCATTGTCAATGCATTTTTTATAGTATGTCCATTAAGTAGACGACTAACCCAACTATTGTTTACTTAAAAGACAAACTCATAAATAAAAAAAAGAATTTAAAAGCTTAATAATTTGAAGTTTTTGTTTAGCTCCTGCCTTTGAATCACAAGGTTCAAGGTTCAAAAACCAGTCCCAACCAACCTCAGCGCATGAGTAGCACAGATTGGGTAATTGGATCTGTGCGGTAAAGTGGGAAAGCTGACGGTAGGTGTGCCACTCCACCTCAGAACCCCCCCACAAAAAAAAAAACAAAACAAAAAAAAAAACACACAATCTCCCTGGTTTCAGTGCTAGCGAAAAGGGGATAGACTATTGCTGTCCGACTGAATACTGACAAAAAGGTTTACCCCGTCAACTTTTTCTTTTATCCTCGTGTATTTGCACGCGCATATATAACACAGCTGTTGTTTTATTGTCTCAATTTGACATATGTTAGACTGTCGTCCTGGCCTTTGAGTAGACCAAGTATCAGATTATAGTGTGTGTATATATATTATATAACTAGCAAATATATGCACCCTCCGGGTGCTAGTATTTAAGTTTTAATGTAATAAAATATATAAATTAAAAGTCTAACGGAACTAAATAAGAATACAGATAAAAAGATTTGAAACAGAGAAGTATAATAAAAGATTTGAAACAGAGGGTATAAATAAAAAATGGAACCACTGAAACTTACTCTTCCATCACTCTCGTCTTTCATTGTTATTTTTCTATTTAATAAGTATTTAGTTAAAAGAGGAAGTAAAGAATAAAATGACAGTTATTTTTTTCTGTTAATGGATTTCATAAGATTCATTGAAGAGATTTTTGCTTATATTCATTAAATAAGACCAAACAGTTAGAAATCAAAATACTAAAACACATATTATTAAATTCGATTTTTTAATATTAATATGCAAATTAGCCTTCCCGTTTACACTGTAACCGCTATTTGTTGTATATATAAATATAATTGCATGTTGTCAGTATGAGACATAGTTAACAGTATTAATAATGTAAGACAATTTTATTAATAATTGAGGTTTAGATAAAAATAAAATCATGGAGAATGTGATGCAATAACTAAGAGAATTGTGACTTGAGTAGGAATATAGTTTCGTAACAGACAGAAAAACACACAATCTCCATTATAATAAGATATATATATATAATGCCATCTCAAAAATAAAACAATAAAAAAAAGTAAAATAAAAAAAATATATAAATAAATAAATAAATAAAAGGAATGAATTGAAAGTATTGAACAACGGATATCACGGCTCTTCTGCGTGCATTATAACAACCCATGAGACGTCCAAGACCTCGTCCATTTCAAAAATAGTTTCTGAAGATGAAGTTTCTTCGAAATTGATTAGACACTGGACATTATTTTATTTCTTTGAGACGTCTTTTTTTCCAATGTCCTTCCCTATCTATTATAGATAGGGAAGGACATTGAAAAAAAAGACGTCTCAAAGAAAAATAATGGTACGTAGGGATGATTCTATTTTGGAGCATCAATATCTCCTGTACATCTACAATGTAAGCTCATGTTGGTGCAAAGGATTTTACAAGGATTTTTACAAATCCCCAAGAGAGCTCAATATATGATAACTAATAAATAAATAATATTATATATTTATTAGCAGGACCTGTGATATACCACAGTATGATAATTTAATTATCACAACATTTGATGTTTACTTAAGAGCTATTGCTAAATAGTTCAATATGTAAGAAGTAATAACTTGACTAGCAAAAATGTTGGAGGTGCCATTTTTTCACTTTGAGTAGTGAGTAGACAAAGTATATATATTAACCAACCCCTCTGCATAAGCAGATGTGACACAAGGTCAATTTCTTAAGCAGAGTTTAACAAGTTTGAATTCGGATTTTCCTTCTTCTAGATTGATTCCTAGCCACGGTTAAAGAGCCCAGTCTACCCTACTATTTACCCATAGCTGGAGGAGAGAGTTGGATTCATACTTTTCCCAAGGGTATTAGTGCTATGTGAAATGCAAATAGCCTTGTCCAGGATTTGAACTCGGGTTGACGAGTTCATTTCCTACATAGGAAATGGACTTGTCAATTTGAGTTCAAATCCTGGACAAGGCTTTCGCATTTCACATAGCGCTAATACCCTTAGCAAAGGTACTACTCCAACTATATCAAGTATGGAGATAAACACCCCGTGTTTAGGTATTTGCCTCTCATCCCACTTATGAGAGCGTGACACAAGGACATTTTTATGTGGGCCCACTCACGAGCCGAGACTCATGGGTGGTAGGTGCAAAAAATGCGTTGATCCCGTCAGCATTCTCCCTTATGGAGGGTGCCTCAGGCACTGGAAATAAACCCGCCCTGCCCCTTTAAATCAAGGGGCAGGTGTTGCCTGGGGGATTGCCCCTGGGATCAATGCTGTTAATTTACATTACCAAACACAGCCCCCGAAGAGCCCATGTTATTAGTGTGTTTAAATACTGCAATGTGTCTTTATATCACTAAGAATTAAAGGTTTACCTAATATATGTATGGTTAATTTGCATACTGGTTTTAACAAAACTGTTTTAATAAAATAATTACTTGGTGTTATTGATCTCTAATATTATTGTTTTTATTCTCCAACATATTAAAACCAATACAATGAATGATTTTATATAGAAACCAACTAAAATATAATTAAAATAAGTAATCTTTTTATGTGTTCTTATTTAATTTTGTTAATCTTTCTAATTTAATATATTTCATTACATTAAAACTCATATTCTTGCTAGTGTTAATAAGTTTACTAAAATCATTTGAGTTTCTAAATTAATTCCACAAAGAAAATATTGATAAGAAAGAATATTAAAAATATTACAGCACATAATAGATTATATTATGGTTGGTAAATGACGATGAGTAGTGTCAAAGTTTTTTTGTTTTTTTCCTTTGAACTACATAGCCTGGGCGGTTCATAAGGAGGATAAGTTGTGTCCAGCAGCAAAATCACTCACCTCTCTCCACATTGCCGTAAAGGTAAGGGACCAATGCAGTTTGGCAACGGTAGTGTTGCGGGAGTTAATGGTAGCACTGGATTTCAGCATCTCACCACCTTAGGGGCTCCTCCGGCTCCTGATTTATTTTCGGGTTTTACTCCCCTAGCCTTTCGTTGAAAGGCAGCAGAGGTTTTGTCTCAGACTTTTCTTGACTTTGATGGGTTGCCGACCAAGGCTAAAGAGCCCTTTTTAACCCATTTGAAATAAAAAAATCTTGAAGTGACAAAAACCTTCAATATTTTTTATCTGTTAATGATTATTTAGTGATATTTATTTATTTTCAGGTATTTTTATTGTTTAAAGTATTCCCATCTAATATTGGGTGGCAGCCTTCCGTCTACGAGAGACGATGGAGTAGTGTTAAAGTTTTTTTTCTTCTTCTTTACTTTTTCTCTCTTCTTTTCTTCCTCTCTTTGGACTACATAGCCTGAGCGGGTTCATATGGAGGATGAGCTGTTGCCCATGCAGCAAATCCCCCCTCTCCACACTGCAGTTTGGCAACAGTAGTGTCGCAGGAGTTGATGGGTAGCACTGGATTTCAGCATCTCACCACCTTAGGGACTCCAGCTCCTGATTTATTTTTTGGGTTTACTCCCCTAGCCCTCCTTGAAAAGGCAGCAGAGGTTTTGTGTCGGACTTTTCCTTGTCTTGATGGATTGCCGACCAAGGCTAAGGAACCCCTTCTAACCCATTTGGGGATTTATGCAAGTAGTAAATACCACATTCTATTGGTGTTCCTGAGAAATGAAATGAGATTAGGGATACGGTATATTTTGCATTTGGGTATCGGACCAACAACAGTACCTTCAGGTCAGTTTTTTTTTTTTAAATATTCTATTTATTATGTTTTTATACAATACAGAACTATTTTTCTTATTTAAAAAAACTAGCAAATATATGCACCCTCCGGGTGCAAGTATTTAAGTTTTAATGTAATGAAATATCATATTAAATTAGAAGCAGACAAAAAGATATGTAACAGAGTGGGGGTATAATAGAAAAATAGAAATGAAACTTACTCTTCCATCACTCCCGTCTTTCATTGCTGAATTTTACTTATTTAACTATTTAGTTAAAAGAGGAAGTAAAGAATAAAATGACAGTTATTTTTTCTTGTTAATGGATTTCATTTAAGATTCATTGAAGAGATTTTTGCTTATATTCATTAAAATAAAACCAAACAGTTAGAAATCAATAATACTAAGCACATATTTAATAAAATCACATTTTTAATATCAATATGCAAATTAGCCTTCCCATTCACACTGCAAACCGCTATTTTTTGTATATATAAATACAATTGCATGTTATTTGTATGTAGATATGGACAACACTAATAAAAAGGTGAAGAAATTTTATTAATAATTGAGGTTTAAATATAAATAAAATCATGGAGAATGTGATGTAAATAACTATGTTAATTGTGACTCGATTAGTAATATAGTTTCGGTTACAGACAGAAAAAACACACAATCTCCATTATAATAAGATGTAATAAAAAAATTGTTATTTTTCAAAAAGAACCACACTGACTTACTGAGTGACTTTCATTTATGACCAACATTGTGATATGACGGGAGAGACTATCGTCTTTTATTATTGTTTTGTTTTGACAAGATTGAATAAAAAGTAAATAAAAGGTGATATCCTTGTCATCTACCAGAACTTATTGGAAAATCTGACAACTGTGATGGAACCAAAGGTCAATAATAATAATATTTTATATATATATATATATATATATATATATATATATATATATATATATATATATGTCTGTATTTGGGCAGCATTCTTTCATTTATACATGTGGAATTAAACAAAAAGCAGGTCTCTTGTTTAACGATTTTATCGGTGATCTTTTCAAGCTTTCTGGCCAACTTTTTTATATTTGGATGGAATTTGTGGATTAGTCCATCGAAGTTCATATCCCAAGTACTTTTTAATATATTTTGAAAAAAAAACTGGAACACATCACCCCTGATGATGTCACTTCGAAATGCCGAAAGTACTTGGGATATGAACTTCAGTGGACTAATTCACAAATTCCATCCAAATATTAAAAAGTTGGCCAGGAAGTTTGAAAAGATCACCAATAAAATCGTTAAACAGGAGACCTGCCTTTCGTTTAATTCCACACACACACACACATATATATATAAAATGGATAAAAGTAACCTACTCGAGTTTCATCGTCTGATTTGTCAGGGTTACATCCGTTGAATTAATCGAGTTTTCGATTAATCTCAGTTGGTACAATACATGCCGAAAACTCGATTAATTCAACGGATGTAACCCTGACGATTCAGGCGATGAAACTCGAGTAGGTTACTTTTATCCATTATATAAATAAATTTTTGCTCTATATTATATTGAGCACTTTTTATTTGTTTTTTCTCAGTCTTAACCCTTGGATACTGTGCGCTTCCAACGATCGTACTCGTACCCACCGGTAAGCTACAACTCATACATTAATATATATATATATATATATATAGGGTCATCCACAGACACGTGTTTCAACTTATCAAATCTCCTCAGTGTGGCTAGACATTTTGTAAGCTACCTACAGCCGGAATTGAAATCCGATCGGTTGGGTGTCAGTCCGGCACCGTAACCATTAGGCTGTCTTCACTTACAGAATGGGAAGGGGATTTTAACTGTTTTAATACACACATCGCTTTGCGTGTAAAGGCCGTCACAAAGTGCTCCATTCCTTAGAAGAGCGTTGCGTTTACGCTTGAGTTATATATATTTTGGCAGCAAGTCATTTCCCATACTATCTGCCCAAGCACTTTCGACTACTTCTTCAGTCGTCATCATGGGGTATATGATTTGGTGTTAGTTCGCTTTTTAATTCTTTTATCTATTTTATTTTTTAAATTAGAAGAGTCCATTATTTTTAGAGGGTTGTGTGATTAGTGTATTAGTTATTAAAGAGAGCTAATATATTATGACTGATGTTGAATGCTATTTTATTAATGTTAGTTTAAAAAAAAAAAAAAAAAAAAAAAAAAAAAGAATTTGGAGGGGGCTATTTTTTTAAAACCGTAGAGAGGAAGGCCCCGAAACGGTTTGCACATTCTCTCCTGATGAGCCCATGCATTTGTAAACATCTTTTGTTTTTTCAATATATCAAATTCATATATATATATATATATATATATATATATATTATACTCAGTGATGCCGATAGCTTTTTGATTTAGTGCATCCTTGGACGCACATATTTGCTTTGAAGGAGTCCCCGGGAAAAAAAATTCATGCTGTTACAATTTTATTTTAATTATATTCACGAATATAAATCAAATCTTCATTATTTTTGCTCAAAAAGCAACATCTGGTGATAGTGAGTGTGTGTATATATATATATATATTTACTTTATTATCATTAATTGTTTTATTTTCTTAGTTTCCTCTGGACATACATACACACCAACTGCCCAAGAGAGCTCAATGTTTGATAACTAATAAATAAATAATTATATATATATATATATATATATAACAGAACCCACAACTTTTGTAATAAAACTTAATTTTAACTATGGGGTCTAGGGTTAGGGTTTAAGGTTAGTTTAATGGGAAAAATAAGTAAATAATTTGGGTTCTGTTTTTTCTGGGTCACCCTAATTTTGACACCTTTGCAAGTCCAGCCTAACTTCTTTATTTTTATTTATAGATCTTTTAAAATTTACAATAAAAATGAATGGAAAAGAATACACATTTATTAAAATACTAGAAGCGGCTACCTAGCATTGCCTAGGTCGTCGTGGGAATAATAAAAAGTTAGTCTCGCAGATCCATTGATTGTTTTGGTCTTAATTGTGTAAGTTAATCAATGAGTATGTAATTTATAGTAAAAAATCATTAATACATGCAATAAATCTTATTTATTAACCACTAGAAGCGGCTACCTGGCATTGCTTGGGTTGAGGAGGGTGGATAATAAAAAGTTAGTCTCGCAGATCCATTGATTGTTTTGGTCTTACATAATTGATTTATGTTTTAATCATGAATGCAACCAATGACTTTCCCTTCTCTAACTATTCAAATCCTAATTTTAAAATATCTTTCCAGATATAAATAAAATCTTCATTATTTTTGCACAAAAAGCAAGCTCTGGTTATGGTGAATGTGTATATACTATATATATATATTTTTACATTGTCATTAGTTGCTTTATTTTTGTAGTTTCCTCTGGACTTACATAGATACATATACACAACTGACCCTTATATATGTATAGATGAACCACGAGATTTTATTTATTTTGCGAGCTGAAGAGAGAGAGAGAGAGAATGTTGAAGGGACCCAAGGTATTTTATCGGTAAATAAATCAGCTATCTTTATTTTTTTTCAATGAATAATTATAATATATATATATAAACAATAGTTTTAATTTCAAAACAATAATAACACCAAAATTTAGTATATAAAATAAAAAGATGCTATATGATAAGATAGATATAACTATGTATATTTTTTAAAAATTCAAATTATATAATAAATAAACAGGTTTTTTTTTTCGTTTAGTCCTTTTTTTTTCTTTTCTAATTTATAATAAAATTAAAATAAACGAGGAAAAATATATTTAACAAATTATCACCCACGAGATTTTATTTAGCAAGCTGAAGGGGGATAAAGATTTTGAAGGTACCTAAGGGTTTTTTTTTAAATCGGTAAATAAAGTATTTTTAAAGGAATAAGTATACTATATATATATATATATATATATAATAGATAAAATCTATAATGAAACATAGAATACAATAAAAAACAATACTTTTAACTTTAAACAAACATTTGAATTAATTAAAGATTTCTTACCGAAAGACAAGAATATCTAGGTAAGTAATTTCGACTTATTTTTGTTTTGTGCAGTCTGTGGTGTTGTTTGTTTGTAAAATAATTAATTTCTACACTTATCTTAGTCTTTTAAAAAAATAAATATATAGTTTATATGTACATAATATATACATATTTTAAAATCATATATACAGTAAGTATAGTATACTTACTGTATATATGATTTTAAAATATGAGGATACACATGTATGTTTCCCTCCTTCAGGTATTAATTACGGATATAGAAAAATAAATACACTCAATTTATTAAGACATGAAAGAAAATATATATATATATATATATATATATATATATATAGTATATATTATATACATACAATATACATACACTTAGAGATAGAGAAATGAATTATAAATAATAGATAGATGATAAATAAATAGATAAAAAGATAGATAAAATCTTAATGAAACATAGAATAAAAACAATACTTTTAGATTTTAAATCATTTAATTAATTAAATTTATAAATTAATTTAAATTAAATTAAGGTTTTTTTTACTACATAAAAAATAAGAATATGATAATATAGCTAGGTAAGTAATTTCGACTTTGTTTTTATTTTTGTATTGTGTTGTTAATGTTTGTTAACAATTAGAATAAAATTTATATATATATATATATATATATATATATATATATATATATGAGAGTAAGTAAATAAACAATGTGTTTATTTGATATGGCTTTTAGCCGACAATTTTTGGAGGATATGTGCTTAATTGAAGTCATACCTAATTTTGAAAATTAGTTAATAATTAATGAATTTAGGCGGGTATATATGTTCAAATGTAAGGCTAAACAAGCCTTACATTTGAACATATATGCCCGCCTAAATTCATTAATTATTAACTAATTAATTTTCAAAATTAGGTATGACTTCAATTAAGCACATATCCTCCAATAGATAGATAGATAGATAGATAGAGAGATTGTATTGTGTTTTATGTTGTTATGTTTTGTTTTTAAAATAATTAATTTTCGCACTTACCTTCTTGGTGTTCCTCTACAATATAAATAGGAAGTTCATTTGAAGTTAACGGACTGGCCGGAGTTTTTGTCTTGGGGTGACCACGAGCTGACCCCCCTCCCGGCATTTTTTTGGCCTTGTGGTGAGAATGTTTCTTCTGGAGACGAAAAGTTGACCCCACAGACTTACTGGACCTCAAGAGTGCCGCATATGTAAGCACAACCCCACACAAAATAAGCAACAAGAAAAATGAACCCACTGCCCTTCTTCTAAATCGACAAATCTTTAAGTTACACAGCATGGCCATAATTTGTCGAGGTAGAAAAGAAAACCTAGGAAGAAGGAACATGAAAATGTATATAATAATGTATATATATATATATATAAATAAATTAATTAAATATAGCGGTGAGGACTGAAATAAACATTTAGGGGTGTCTTCTTATCGCTCTTACCCCCTAAAATGACTCATGGAATGTAATTTAATTCATTATTTTTCTTAGCTGTCTCTCGGGTGGTTTTTTCTTTTCTTCTCTACTGAGCTGATATGACAGTCAACAACAAAACAATTTTACGACAGTCATAATAAAACTACATGAAAAGCCGTAAAGCGTTCTGCGTGATGCTGGTGAAGAAGTGAAAACATCATTTTTACGACACTCATGTTGTAAATATAGACAAAGCCGTAAAGAGGTCTGTAACACAGCGAGGAAGAAGAAGAAGGGGAAAAAAGTATGGTAGCTCACTAGACAATAAATAACGAATTGTACATATTATTTATTCAGCTTAGTTTAATTTAGCACAGTGCAAGACCAAATTAAAGAATTGAAAAAGTGTATCTATGATAATCTTCGAAATGAGAAAGGCCTGCATTCTTAAATAAAGAAACGATCAAGCTTCGTTTGCCTATCTCTGGGCCCAGAAAAAAAAAGACGTTGTAACGAGGCACCCAGTAAGAATCGAACTCATTTCCTTAGAAAAGTTTTCTTGGCTAGCCTATTTATTCATCATGCTATACTAAGTGCTAAAAGATTAATTCTTTTTTTTTTTAATAATTAAAAGTTTAAAAAATAGAGTACTTGTCTAAAGATATGGTCCGAAGGTAGTTTGGTTTGGTTTAGTTTGGTTTACAGCATACCAACCTCAGTGGGTCATTTAATGCCGATAAAGTTTTTAAATAAATTAATTCTGAATGGATACTCAATTTTTTTATGAATACATTTTCTATTTAGCCCATAGATGGGACCCTAACAGGTACTACCACTCTGGGTCAAAGTGGACCAGGGAGCAATGGTGATGAAGGGATGCTCCACATTCCCCAAGCCTCCAAAACTGGACCCTCACCATCAGATAGAGTTTAACGTCATTCCCAGGACATGTAGACCCTCAGCCACCGCCTTCTAGTACCCATGTGATAAAAGGGTTGGGGCTGGCCATAAAGGCAATAGGATTGGGGCAATCATATAGGTGCTAGGGCTTGTCGTGACCTACCGATTGATCGGAGAGGGCCTCTCCAACCGCCCGTCTAGCCCAAGATAGGGCCAAAGTGGAGTATTGCATGTCATGAACTGCTCATCCACCTGGGTTCTATCCTTAAGCATCACGGGTCGCCACCCACAGCCAACAGATGGCCCCATTGGGGGAGTCTTACCCCTCTGCAGAGATGCAGTCGGTGCGTTCTAACACCCCAACCGACAGGGCAGCCGAAGGTAGTTGGTTGGTTGGTTGGTTGGATTTAACGGCATGTCAAACCCTGTTGAGTTATTTTATGACTTTTTTTTTTTATTCATTCTAGTTGGGTATTCAATTTAAAAAAAAACTTTTATAAACAATTTTTTTTAGAACAGATTTTTTTCTATTTAACATATTGATGGGACCCTAACAGGTACTACCACTCCGGGTCAGAGTGGCGATGAAGGAGTACTCTATATTCCCCAGGGTTCCAGAATTGGCACTTCACCTTTAGAAGCAGTTTAGTGTCATACCCTGAACAATAAGGCCCTCAGCCACTGCCTTCTAGCACATATACGATAAAAAGGTTTGAGTGTTTGCCATAAGAGCAGTAGGATTGGGAGAATCATATAGGTGCTAGGGCTTGTCATGATCAGCGATTGATCTGAGGGGGCTTCTCCAACCGCCCGTCTAGCCTAAGTAAGAGTGTTGCATGTTATAGACTGCTCAGCCATCAGGATTCTGTCCTTAAGCATCACGGTTGCCACCCACGGCCAACAGGTAGCCCTATTGGTGAGCTCATACCCCTCTGCAGAGGTGCAGTCGGTGTATTCTAAAGCCCCAGATGACAGGGTCTTGGTCCAAAGTTGTGGTGAGAGAAATCACACATGTGGTAGCTCAAAGTGTGCATGAATATGTCTGGTGTGCAAAATGAGATTGACAGGAATGTAGCAGACGATTAGGGAGATTGAACTCACATCCTCCCAATCATGAGTCGTGGCTTGACGTTTGACTACCTCATTGGCACGCATGTAAATTACTACACTGCGAGATCGGCTGGGGTATTAGAATGCACCAACTGCACCTCTGCAGAGGGGTAAGATTCCCCTAATGGGGCCACCTGTTGGCCGTGGGTGGCGACCCATGATGCTTAAAGACGGAGTCTTGGTGGATGAGCAGTTCATGACTTGCAATACTCCACTTTGGCCTTAACTTGAGGTAGACGGGCAGTTGGAGAGACCCCCTCCAATCAATCGGCTGGTCATGTCAAGCCCTAGCACCTATATGATTTTCCCAACCCTATTGCCCTTATGGCAAGCCCCAACCCCTTTTTATCATATGGGTGCTAGAAGGCAGTGACTGAGGGTCTACATGTCTTGGGAATGACGTTAAACTCTATCTGATGGTGAGGTTCCAGTTCTGGAGGTTTGGGGAATGTAGAGCACCCCTTCATCACCATTGCTCCCTGGTCGACTCTGACCCAGAGTGGTAGTACCTGTTAGGGTCCCATCTATGGGTTGAATTGAAAAACATGAGTTTTCACAACTTTGTCGGCATTAAATGACCCAACGAGGTTGATATACCGTAAAACAAAACAAACCAAACCAAACTGCTCACGTGACTTTTGGAAACATTTTTTCACGCTCAGAATTGCGGAGACATGGAATAAACTGCCCGCATCTGTTGTAGGCTGCCGAAGCACTGAGTCTTTCAAAGCCTCCATGCTTCCTGTGGTCCACCGACACTATACCTGATGCCACTCTCCACATACATATGCACACACGCGCACACATACATGCATATTACTACTGTAAACTGTTCATGTTCCTGACACTAATACATTATTCTGTGTACTTGACATGAGACTTTGATGAGTTGTGGTGCACCTGAGCACTGTACACAATAAATTTCATTATTATTTAAACACATACATAGATACACACCATCTGCCCATTATATATGTATAGATGGTACCAAGGCTATATACACAATGCAGCGTGGGTTTAATAGAAAAACATGAGTTTATATACAAAATTGTATTATGCATTATGAATTAATTTATTTCACAACTTTGTCGGCATTAAATGACCCACCGAGGTTGATATGCCGTAAAACAAAACAAACAAAACCAAACCAAACACATACATAGATACACACCCATTATATATACTAGCAAATATATGCACCCTCCGGGTGCAAGTATTTAAGTTTTAATGTAATAAAATATTGTATTAAATTGAAAAGGCTAATGAAACTAAATAAGAATGCAGATAAAAAGATTTGAAACAGGGGGTTATAATCGAAAAATAGAACAACTGAAACTTACACTTCCATCACTCTCGTCTTTCATTGTTATTTTTTCTAATTTAAGTATTTAGTTAAAAGAGGAAGTAAAGAATAAAATATTTCTTCTTGTTAATGGATTTCATTTAAGATTTATTGAAGAAATTTTTGCTTATATTCATTAAAGTAAAACCAAACAATTAGAAATCAATAGTACTAAACACATATTTATTAAAATCACATTTTAAATACCAATATGCAAATTAGCCTTCCCGTTCACACTGTAAACCGTTATTTTGTTGTATATATAAATATAATTGCATGTTATTAATATGTGGATTAATAACAACAGCATTAATAATGTAAAACAATTTTATTAATAATTGAGATTTAAATAAAAATAAAATCATTGAGATTGTGATGTCAATAACAAAGGGAATTATGACTTGAGTAGTAATATAGTTTCGGTTACAGACAGACAAACCCACAATCTTCATTATAATAAGATTTATTATTATTATAAAACAAACCAAACCAAACCAAACACATACATAGATACACACCATCTGCCCATTATATATATGATGGTACCAAGACAAAATTATTTTAACTACAGAGTGGTGAATACATGGAATAAACTACCTTCATCAGTAGTGAATGCCCCCATCTCTAAACTCCTTCAAGGTAAAGTTAGATAATCTGTGGAATGATATTAAATATTCTGTGGATTTAAAATGAATATTCATAAGGAACAGCTGACAAGTCTCAGACCTAATATACTAGCTGAAAAGATATTATTATTATTTATTATTATTACTAGCAAATATATGCACCCTCCGGGTGCAAGTATTTTAGTTAAATTTTATAATAAAATATCATATTAAATTAGAAAGGCTAATGAAACTGAATAAGAATGTAGATAAAAAGATTTTGAACAGAGGGGGTATGGTTGAAAAATAGAACAACTTTGAAACTAACTCTTCCATCATTTTCCGTTACTCCCGTCTTTCATTGGTAAATTTTCCTAATTAAAATGTTTAGCTAAAATAGGAAGTAAAGAATAATATTACAGTTATTTCTTCTTGTTAAGGGATTTCTTTTAAGATTTATTGAAGAGATTTTTGCTCATATTCAATAAGATAAAACCAAACAATTAGAAATCAATAATACTAAGCATATATTTATTAAAATCATTTTTTAAGATCAATATGCAAATTAGCCTTCCCATTCACACTGTAAACCTCTATTTTGTTGTATATATAATACAATTGCATGTTATTAGTATGTAGTTCTGGTCTACAGTGGCTTTCGGCCTCTGGACCATTGATATAATTAACGGCGTCGATCCCAGGGGCCATCCCCCAAGCAACACCTGCCCCTCGATTTAAAGGGGCAGGGCTGGGTTTATTGCCCAGTGCCTGAGGCGCCCCCCTTGAGGGGAATGCCGACGGGATCGACGCAATTTTTCACCTGCCACTCCATGAGCTTCGGTTTGTGGGTGGTCCCACGTTAATAGGGACTTTGTGCCTGACCCGTACAAGTGGGGTACGCGGTAAATATCATGTAGTTACGGTCAACAGTGTAAGTAATGTAAAACAATTTTATTAATAATTGAGGTTTAAATAAAAATAAAATCATGGAGAATATGATGTAAATAACGAAAGGAATTGTGACTTGTATAGTAATATAGTTTCGGTTACAGACAGACAAACCCACAATCTCCATTATAATAAGAAGATTTATTATTATTATTATTATTAAAAAAACCAAACCAAACCAAACCAAACACATACATAGATACACACCATCTGCCCATTATATATATGTATAGATGGTACCAAGACAAAATTATTTTAACTACAGAGTGGTGAATACATGCAATAAACTACCTTCATCAGTAGTGAATGCCCCATCTCTAAACTCCTTCAAGGTAAAGTTAGATAATCTGTGGAATGATATTAAATATTCTGCGGATTTAAAATGAATATTCATAAGGAACAGCTGACAGGTCTCAGACGTAATATACTAGCTGAAAAGATATTATTATTATTTATTATTATTATTATTATAAACAAACCAAACCAAACCAAACCAAACACATACATAGATACACACCATCTGCCCATTATATATATGTATAGATGGTACCAAGGTTATATACACAATGCAGCGTGGGTGTAAATTTGTAAGATCAGCCATCCATATTTGCCATAAGAATGGAGTAACGACTAAATGATATAAAAAATAGTAAACAATAAGATTGACCCCAAAAGCTGCTACTTACACCCACCCTGTCTATGTAAGTCGTATTTTGATTTGAAAACAATATTCTGGGTCATTTTTTTTTTAAATTCTGCCAAGCAGAGGAGGAGGAGGAGTAGAAGGAGGAGGATCTCTCAAAGTTGTTTTTGTAGCCATTTTAGTGCTGTAGTTGAAAGTAGTTTTACTGTGGAGATTCCTTGTGGCATAAAGTTTATTCCTTTCTTGAAGTAGAAAGATGTAGTATCAGTTTTAATCCTTGTCTGCTGATCCATCCTGAGATGCATCAGTATTTATCCTGTCTTAAAGTAGAGAGTTGTATAATCCTCGTCTGTTGGTCTGTCCTTCTCCAGTGAGTAATTTTAGGACAATTTATCAGTGCCTTTAGTTGAAAGTAGTTTTACTGTGGAGATCCCTTGTGGCATAAGGTTTATTCATTTCTTGAAGTAGAAAGATGTAGTATCAGTTTTAATCCTTGTCTGCTGATCCATCCTGAGATGTATCAGTATTTATCCTGTGTCGAAGTAGAGAGTTGTATAATCATCAGAGTTTATGATGCCTTGAAGTAGAGAGTTGTATAATCCTTGTCTGTTGGTCTGTCCTCCTCCAGCGAGTGATTTTAGGACAATTTATCAGTGCCTTTAGTTGAAAGTAGTTTTACTGTGGAGATCCCTTATGGCATAAAGTTTATTCCTTTCTTGAAGTAGAAAGATGTAGTATCAGTTTTAATCCTTGTCTGCTGATCCATCCTGAGATGCATCAGTATTTATCCTGTCTTGAAGTAGACAGTTGTATAATCCTTGTCTGTTGGTCTGTCCTTCTCCAGCGAGTGATTTTAGGACAATTTATCAATGCCTTTAGTTTTACAGTGGAGATCCCTTATGGCATAAAGTTTGATCCTTTCTTGAAGTAGAAAGATGTAGTATCAGTTTTAATCCTTGTCCACTGATCAGTGTTAAAGAATTGTATTTAACCCTGCCAATTGATCAGAAGCGGCCTCTCCAACCGCCCGTCTAGCCCAAGATAGGGCCAAAGTGGAGTATTGCATGTCATAAACTGCTCATCCACCTGGGTTCTATCCTTAAGCATCACAGGTCGCCACTCACGGCCAACAGGTGGCCCCATTGGGGGAGTCTTACCCCTCTGCAGAGGTGCAGTCGGTGCATTCTAACGCCTCAGCCGACAGGGCGGGCTTCCAGCCTTGTGTCACATCCTACCTGTGATGAATGGGTTGGGTAATAGGGGCATCCCATTGTGGTTTAATGGTTAGCAAGTTAGTCTCCTAGATCCTTTCATACTGTAATAGTGAGTTTGATCCTTGCTGGATGACCCCATACTTGCAACCTTTTGCCACGTCCGTCCTGTGGTCAACGGATTGAGTAAGAGAATATCCTATCGAGGTTTCAGGGTTAGCAAGCTAATCACACAGAATCATTACTACTGAATAGCAAGTTCAATTCTCGCTGGATACCTCCATACTTGCAACCTTGTGTCACATCCTACCTGTCACAGAAGAATTGGGTAAAAAGGACATCCCGTGTGGTGTAATGGTTAGCAAGCTAGTCTTGCAGATCCATTACTACTGAATAGTGAGTTCAATCCCCACTTGCAACATTGTGTCACATCCTAATTGTCACAGAAGGTTGGGTAAAAAGGACATCCCGCGTGTGGTGTAATGGTGCATCCTAACCGAGGCGAATGGTTTGGGTAAAAGTGTGTTCCATATGGTGTAATTGTTCGCAAGCTAGGATCGCAGATCCATTACTGCTGAATAGGGTGTTTGAACCTCGCTGGATACTCCCATACTAGCAACCTTGTGTCATACACTCCCCGTAGCAAACAGTTTTGGTAAGTGTTCCATCATGATGGAATTGTTAGCAAGCTCGTTTCACGGATCCATTACTACTGAATAGCAAGTTCGATTCTAGCTGGATACCCCTTTACTTGCAACATTGTGTCACATCTTACCAAAAGGGTTGGGTAAAAAGGGCATAAGGGCCAGTTTAGCTCAGTCGGTAGAGTGTTCGGCTGGGAACCTCCATACTTGCAACCTTGTGTCACATCCTACCCGTAGCAAAGAGTTTTGGTAAGTGTTCCATTATGATGGAATTGTTAGCAAGCTCGTTTCATGGCCATTACTACTGAATAGCAAGTTCGATTCTAGCTAGATACCCCTTTACTTGCAACATTGTGTTCTTACCAAAAGGTTGGGTAAAAAGGGCATAAGGGCCAGTTTAGCTCAGTCGGTAGAGTGTTCGGCTGGGAACCTCCATACTTGCAACCTTGTGTCACATCCTACCCGTAGCAAAGAGTTTTGGTAAGTGTTCCATCATGATGGAATAGTTAGCAAGCTCATTTCACAGATCCATTACTACTAAAGAGCAAGTTCGATTCTAGCTGGATACCCCTTTACTGGTAACATTGTGTCACATCTTACCAAAAGGGTTGGGTAAAAAGGGCATAAGGGCCAGTTTAGCTCAGTCGGTAGAGTGTTCGGCTGGGAACCTCTAGGTTCCTGGTTCGATAACGGCCCTAGTCAACTCAGCGTATGAGTAGCACAGGGATCTGTGCAGTAAAGTGAGGAACTGACGGTAGGTGTAGCGCATCTCAGATACTAAAAAAATATCTCCTTGGTCTAGTGCTAGAGAAAAGGGGATATACTCCCTTGCTGTGTGGCTGATACCGACTCGAGGCCCCCCCCCTACGATTTTACTTACTTATAGTGGTGTAATGGTTAGCAAGCTAGTCTTGCAGATCCATTACTACTGAATAGGGTGTTTGAACGTCGCTAGATACTCCCATACTTGCAACCTTGTGTCACATCCTACCTGTGGTGAATGGTTTGGATATATATATATTACATTCTGGCCAGTGGCAATTCAATGACAACATTGTCAGCATTCCTATGATACCATATTACATGTATGAAACTGTCAATGAAACAACAGATTTGGTTGACCCATTTACTCATTCACAAACTAGCACGGTAAAAGTGCGGTTGGTTGGTTGGTTGGTTGGTTGGCTGGTTGGTTGGTTGGTTGGTTGGTTAGTTGGCTGGTGGCTGGTGGCTGGTCGGGTTTGCTGGTTGTTTGGTGGGTTGGCTGGTTAGTTGGCTGGTTGGGTGGTTGGCCGGCTGGTTGGTTGGTTGGCTGGCTGGCTGGTTGGCTGGTTGGTTGGTTTGGTTGGTTGGTTGGTTGGCTGGTTTGGTTGGCTTGGTGGTTGGTTGGCTGGTGGTTGGTTGGTTGGTTGGTGGTTGGTTGGCTGGCTGGCTGGTTGGCTGGTTGTTGGTTGGTTGGTTGGTTGGTTGGTTGGCTGGCTGGTTTGGTTGGCTGGTTGGTTTGGCTGGCTGGTTGGCTGGTTGGTTGGTGTGGCTGGTGGTTGGCTGTTGGTGGTTGGTTGGTTGGTTGGTTGGTTGGTTGGTTGGTTGGTTGGCTGGTTGGTTGGTTGATTGGCTGGTTGGTTGGCTGGCTGGTGGCTGGTTGGTTGTTGGTTGGCTGGTTGGTTGGTGGTTGGTTGGGTTGGCTTGGTTGGTTGGCTGGCGGCTGGTTGGCTGGTTTGGTTGGCTGGTTGGTTGGTTGGTTTTGGTTGGTTGGTTGGTTGCTGGTTGGTTTGGCTGGCTGGCTGGCTGGCTGTTGTGGTTGGTGGGCCAGCTTGG